>JABSTQ010009375.1:0-216835 GCA_013358835.2 Ixodes persulcatus
CGGAATAAGTATTTTAGCCTTCTTCGCAACTCATTCAACTATTTTTTTTTTATTTCCAAATACATATTAGTAGGGTGCCTTCATCTGCGCTTTGCTTAGGGTGGAGACATCTGGCCAATTTGTCCCACACTTTTCTTTTTCTTTTTTTGTTCAGAAGCGCGTGAAAGAGCGTGTCCCGGCACGAGTTTGTGGCGCTGACTGTGCTATGGCGACATTTTGTTTTCGTCGATTTATTTGTATTTTACCCGTGAGCGCGTGCTGTCGGCATCGGGTACTACAAAGGGTGGCATCACCCTAAGCAGAAGGACATTGAGGCACCCTACATATTAGAATATCTTAGGGTGCCTTCATGTGCGCTTTGCTTAGGGTGGTGGCCTATCGCCATTTTGTCCCACACGTTTATTTTTAATTTTTGTTCAGAAGCGCGTGAAAGAGTGTGTCCCTGCATGCGTTTGTGGCGCTGACTGCGCTATGGCGACATTCTGGTTTCGTCTATTTCTTTGTATTTTACCCGTGAGCGCGTGCTGTCGGCTTCGGGTACTTCAAAGGGTGGCATCACCCTAAAAAAAAAGGACATTGAGGCACCCTAGGATATCTCTGCTCAACCATGCACGATCTTAGGGTGCTTACGAGCCACGCTTGTAGCGTATGCAAGCGTTTGACCACGCGCGCTAACATAGCACACACAGAAAAATAGAATCAACAAAAGTATCGCCTTCACAGCCTTGTCAGGGCTTTCGCTAGGAGTCTGCTGATGACTATACTCTGTTTCAACTTGTGTTGTACCGCAGGAAAGGCTACAAGCGCGAGCTCCTTGCTCTAGGGCATATCTCGGCGGCACAAGCTCTCGTGCACCAAGGGCAGCTGCCGACGCTATGAGCTCGCGCTTCTAGCCTTCGCTGCGGTACAACATAAGGTGAAACGGAGTATAGACCTTTCCAAAATCGAGCTTGTGGCCGGTGCCATTTTGAGCGTTCGTGCGTATGGCGCGTGCTTTGCTTGCTTTCCGAAGCGACGAACACGCACGTGCTGGGCTGTGAAGGTCGCACGCTGGACTGTGATTTTGTAAACATTGGAAAGGTCTATAGTTACACGTTTTTTGCAACGTTCAAAAAGTGCCGACCAACGGAGCCATCAATTGTAATTCTGTTGTGTCTATGTTATACAGCGGGAAGTTAGTCAGCTCTCAGGGCATCTGGTGTCTCCGTTGGACATGAAAGACAGTGCAGTATACCACTGCTTGTCTGGCATCTTAAACGTGCATCACGCAATAGTGATACATGCAGACTTGTACTGTACGCATTACAAGTAATCAAATTACTTGTAATCAAATACTTTTTGAAGCAATTTTGTAATCAGTTGATTACTTTGATTAGGCAGTAATCACAAGAGTAATCTGATTACTTTTTGAAGTAATAAAAATTACGTCTAACCCCCTGCACAACCTTCTTTTTCTGAAATAAAAAAAAAAATAAAATTTGCTTCTTTTTTGAACAGGAAAAAGACTGATTTTTGCGGAGCTGTAGGAAACGAGGTTAACCCCTTTGTATGTACAATTTCTGTGGAATGTTCGTTTTTTTTTTCGCGCTGGGACTGGGACTGGGAAGCCCCAGGAAGCCCCAATGCGTGACAAAGGCCATTCAGGGCGAAGTTTGAGGGAGCAGAATGTAGCCTTGTAAGTCCTTCGTTCATACTAGCACCCTCACGCATACACACACAGAAATAATTAAAAAAAAAACAATCCTGCTTACGGTATCTACACGCAGCCCGTAGGAGAACCAGAACCGAAGAATGTCTAAAGCGGATGCAAAATATAACAAAGCCAGTTCAAATATTTCCTATTTCCCCTACGTAGTCTTTGTGACAAGCAAGGTTTCGAGTTGAAAACTGGTCGGGGCGATCTCTTCCGCTAATGGATACTACACATGATCCTTTCAAATCCTGGAGCTGCTGCTCTTTTGTATAATATGCGAGTTCATTGTTATGAGCGCTAAACATGTAAGTCTTCACACAATAAAGTAATCAGAAAAGTAGCGGTTACTTTTTCAAGTAATGTCCAATTACTTTTGCTGTCGAGTAATCAAGTAATCTAATCGAATAATTTTTAACCAAGAGTGATAGTAATTGTAATCGATTACGTTTTTTAGTAACGTGTACAAGACAGGGGGCTATGTTGCGCTTTTTGGACTCCCAGGAGACTTGGAAGAGGGAAGTGACGTCAACGACTAGAGAAACGCAGATTGGATGTTGACAGAAGAAAACAAAATCAACATCCAATCTGCATTTGCTGCGTTGTTGACGTCACTTCCCTCTCCCTAGTCTCCTGGGAGTCCAAAAAGCGCAACATAGCCCCCCTGGATACATGACAGCACGCCGGTACGATGCTCATCCAGAGTGAAACGGGCAGAGGCGGTGGATTGAATCCACGATCAGTGAGCTTTACAGCGTGAGCTTTCGCTACACGTGCTACCGATCAACGAGCAACGAGACATCGCGGTCGAATTTGAGCTCGAGAGAAAAACAACAACAACAAAAGCAAGAAAATCTCCGGTTTGAGGCATTTAGTACTAGTGTCGCCATCTCGTTTATCAAGTTCGAAATAAAATTAACAGGGTGATTTTATTTACACAAATATGCAAATACAACAAGATTTTGCTTTCTCGTCATGGTCTTAAAATTAAGATTATAGGCACCCCTAGTACGTACGGCCAAGCGTTTTGTCATGTTTCTCTTCTAAATAATTGTATTTTCAAAAATGCCTCAAAACGCGCTAAAAACAGTCAAAACAGTCATATTTCTGGATTTTATTAAAAATCTCTAGAGCTCTAAAAGACAAATCCAAGGGCTGCACAACCTTCATTACGCTATCATAAGTAACCCCCAAAAGAATTAATACTATCGTGCATTCCTGAAACTCAGGTTTGTGTAGCGAAATGTGCCCATTGAGTGACGAGCGGTTGAATCCCCCTTATGATTACGCCTCGGATCTCATAGATGATCTGAATGAAACACTGAAAAAGCTTGATATTTGGAGTGAACATAATACTTTAAGAATTAACGCGAATAAAACGAAGGTAGTTCTGTTTCGACCAAAAAAAAAGGCGTGTCAATATTACAAAGGGAATTTTTTTAATTCTGCTGAAATTGAAATTGTTCCCAAGTTTAAAACCGTAGGCGTCGTTTATCAAGAAAACCTGTCATTGGATGACCATATTAATTATATCTAAATTATCTAGTATAGTCGGTATTGTATATCGTCATAAACACATCTGACTCCTCGAAACAAAGTTGATTTTATAAATTCATTATTCTATTCACATTTAAATTATGGTCATCTCAAAAGAGGAAAGCGGTGCTAATGAGCATACAAACCAACTATTAGCACATACAAGATGAATACTGAGCGTCGCGAGTGCGATAAATAGAGGTCACGTGACCTCTGTTTCTTTTCTATACTTCGTCTCACCTTAGTATGGACTATTGTTAGCCGCGCGTGCTAAAAGCGCGAGCTAGTCGCTTTGAATGAAGCCGCGGCGGCTGCACGAGCGCTCGTGCAGCATGTGCTCTAGTCAAGGCAGTCAAGGCTGGCCGCTCGCGCTATCACAGCCTTCGCAGTTAGTCCATGCTAGGGTGAGACGAAGTATAGCTGTGTAAGACGACATTTCTTGCACACGATCGGCTCGAGCGCCTCCCCAGTAACATCACGATAGGTCTTTCTTGAGGCGGTGACCGCCTCAAGAAAGACCTGGGAAAAGTGGCGCTATTCATTGTTGTGGAAATGCTCGAGACACGTGCCGCGCGCTTCTTCTGGGAGGAACATCTGAAATCTAGCTCAGTGCTGCGCTGTGCCGTCAGGATCTTCCCAAGGGCTGCACGCTGCACGTGCCTCGTGCATCGACGCACCTTGCGCTACTTTTCAAACATGTAGGGGCTTTAGCGTTAACGGCATGGCAGCGCTCCAACAGGACGATCCTGAACTTCGCGCACTGATCGACCACTTGGAGGGACGAGGAGGAACGATTCCCCAAGACGTTTTGCGTGCCCTGCCAACATTCGCCGTCCGGCAAGGTATTTTCTAAAAAGAAAACTTCGAGGGCAGCAACTCAACGAGGCTCCTGGTAATCCCTACAAGTCTCCGAGAAGAGATCTTCCAGGCTTGCCACGACGACCCGACATCTGGTCACCTTGGCTACAGCAGGACTCTTGCAAGGAGTCGAGAGAAGTACTACTGGCCCAGGCTCCCGAAGACTGTGCAGCTTTACACATGATCGTGCCACGAGTGCCAGCGACGGAAGGAACCGCCGACGAAGCCGGCAGGCCTTCTGTAGCCGATCGCGCCCTTGACTGCACCGTTCCAGCAGATTGGAATGGATCTACTTAGACCATTCCCGCCGTCGACGCAGGGAAAACGTTGGATAATCGGGGCAAAAGTTTATATCACCCGGTACGCCGAGAGAAAAGCACCCCGTCGGGAATCGCTGTGGTATAAGCCAGGTTCTTCGTTAAGTCTATCGTCCTCCGACACGGCGCTACACAAGTCCTGATTACGGACTGGGGCTCATCAGTTATGGCGCAACTGACACAAGAGATACTCCGCCTGAGCCACACCGACAACCGACAACAACGGCGTACCACTTGCAGAACAACGGACTGACGGAGCGATTAAACAAGACCATCGCCGACATGATCTCAATGTACGTGGACGTGGAACACAAGACGTGGGATGACGTCTTGGCCTACGTCACGTTCGACGACTATAGCCGGTGACAGGTCAAGAACGAAGTAGAAGCACCCCCACCTATTTCCACTTTTGTAGAGCGGACGCTGCAGAGGAGTCAACCTCCTCTCCACTGTTCGCTCTGCTGAAGTGGAAAGGGGTGGGAGGAGCTTCCACTTCGTTCTTGACCTGTCACCCACTATAGCTGGTTACCACCACGTAGTCGTCGGGCGAGCAGTGTCAGCAAGGTATTTCGATTTGTTGAAGACCATCTGGTGGTAACCAAAACGCCTGAGGGGGCTTCGAATGATAGCGTTGTCAATTCAGTGTTAGATATTTTCGCGCGACACTCTGGGCGACTAACATTTACACACGAACGCCAAGATGGCATGTTCTTGCGGTTTCTCGAACTAAAATTGAAGTTCACGCGGCGCTATGTGTGTCGGCTCTATCACCCTCGCACTAAAAGTAAAAAGGGACCCTTTTGATTCTTATCACCCAAAGCTAGTTAAAACGGGCATCGCGGCATCGTGTCTGCAGGTGGCCCTAGAGAAGTCTCTCCACCATACTCCACAGGAGAGCATTGGGAGGTAGATTAAACGACTTAGCGCCCCTGGCTTCCCAGCTTCAGTTTTGCTGGCGATGGCAGAAAAGCTACTAAGGAAGATAAAGACAGGACCCCATCCACATAAGGAACGACCGAATAAGAGGCCTGAAGTAATCACCTATATACACAAGATCTCTAATAATATGGAAAAGATAGCGGGGCGCTACGATGTGTCTGTTGACTTTTCTGTGCCAAGTAAGATGACGCAGTTATGTCCCAGGGTGGCTGACAGAGGTGAGAGAGGCAACAAATGTGCGATAAATTACAGGAATAAGTACGTTGAGTGCGCAGTCGGGGTGGTTTACGTATTCCTCTAAGTTATGGCTGAGTATACATCGACCAAACTGGCCGATGTGTCAGTGATCGAGCACGCGAACATTCACTTTCGCTGCGGTCTACCACGGGGGGCGTCAGCCGATATTTGAAAGCTGGATTTTAGGAAAAGTTGCTGACAAAACTGCAAGGAAATTGCTGGAAGCCTACGAAATAGGAAATGAGGGTGATAATTGTGTTAGTCAGACATACGTGTATTTAAACAAGAAATAAAAATCTTTTTTCGAACAGACGTGTCGACGCTATGATGTGGTTGGTAACATCGGTATTTTCTTTGTATTAAATGTTCAGTTAAAGTTTGGCGCTCGTCCTGTCCATTCCTCCCTTCGTCTGTGTTTTTTGCGCGCTGGCACCAGTTTGTAATCATGAACCAACTCGCCTGCATCTCTACATTGATTAGCTATCGAATGAAGGCCAAGAAGAGACGCGTTTGGATAGAGGTGAATAAGTTGGCTTCCAGAAGGCGCAATTTCACAAGGACACGACCACTTACCGGCTTGTTCCGTTGTGAAGTTGGTCGTGAACTCTGGACCGGGTTCGACGGTCACAGCGTGTACAGAGATGGTGTAGGCGGTATATGGGTGTAGTTCTTCGAGGTTGACGCGCTGCGACGACATGGGCACAATTAGTTTGGTCTCGGTTTGTTCGATCGGACTGCATGGGAGGACCGGGCGTAGTGGTCTGTAGGCGACCTCGTAATAACGAATGCGACCATTGGGCGTGGCCGGTGGTAACCAGGTGAAGCTCGCCTGCCGTGGGAAGCTTCTTGTCATCTGAAGTTGCCGAATTTCGCTGGGCGCTGCATGGAAAAAGAAATAACGCAGAAGTCACCCTCTGGTAATTTTCTTTGTTTGTTGGCTCTTTCATTCTACTGTGTTTCACTTCAACTGGACTGCTTTAAGCAGAGCGTGTAGCTTTTGCCTGTGTCTGACAACCGTCTAACGTTAAATGGTTTGAAATATGACAGGTTATATTGTTTCAGGTGGTTCCCTTCAAATATCGCAGATTGTCGAGCGTCTGTAAAGCGCCTAATATTCTGTGTCCTTCTTCAGGAGGCACCTTACAGGGACCCAGGGAATGATAACCGCTGTGTCTTCAAAAAGTAAGGAAGTTGCCGAAAGCTGTTGGAACGTCATATTATGCCACCAAGTCTGCCGTTGAACATCTAGTGTTCAACGCTTACCGTCCCTGCGTGGGAAGCCCCGCTGAACTTCTATAAGGCGAGCAAGTACCGTATTCTATATATATAATCTGCATCTTTGGCGCATCGGTACCCCAAGAGGGGCACGCCAATCAAAGGGTGATACAAAGAACGCGTAGATAAGGCGCGATGACAAGGCAGCGAAGCTCCCGCTAACATTGGTTCAAGTCGGGGAAAAACAAGTGCACGTGGGCACATACCGTCGGGCGTATTCAGACGGAGCCGAACGGTCAGCTCACCTGAGTTGTCAAATGCTATGTTTTTTCTATACTTTGCTTGTACACTGTGTTACTGTGGCGCTTATTTGGACCAAATGAAGTGAAGAATTGGTAAGCCAATTCTATTTTCTTTCCATTTCACAATTACTTTAAATCGTAGCAAACGCCAGAATAGCCCTCAATGATTTTCCAATGATTTTGAGATAAAAGACTTAGCGATAATTTTCCATAGACAAAACCAGTTTTTATTTTCTATCTTTTGACTCCGGGGGTTTCTTGTATTCATGCTCTCCATTAATGAATGCACCAGCTTCGAGCGCCTATGTAGTAAATCACAGCGCGATAAGTTAAGAAACCGATGTATGCGGTCAGTTTAAAATGCGTTCATTCCACATCACCCACGCTGTAGCTCGGCTGGCCGCATTTCCGGCAGCCGGGCCTAGGCGCTGCTTCCGCTTCTCTGTCTCGTTCGCCCGCCTTGCACGCTTAGCAGCGGCATCCGCTGCCTGACGCTGCTCTCGCTGCTCACCTTGTTCACTGGTTTCGGCAGCCCGCCTCCTTCCCTCACAATCCGTCTTTTGTCACCTACTTGGACCAGCGCTAGTACTTGGTTCACACGCCATTTTATAGCACAAGGCAAGGCATACACGGTCTGCACACCTGCAATTTCTTACTCACCCCAGCTTCCTCGCACGCATTGGCTTCCCCCCGTGATGTTGCCTCCCTCTCGCCTCTGACCTTCACTACTCTCCTCCTCTCTACGCGGCCCGCTTCCCTTTCCATTGTTTTGTCCACGGACGGACGCCGTTAGCTTTTCCCTGTCATGTGGGCACTAAAGTTTTGGGCTTGGTGGCTGCGCTACCATGCGATACGCTCACAACGCCCTTTTCTTTGCTCTGCAGGTGCGTAGTACTATCGCGTTGTTTGCCAAAAAAAAAAAAAAATAACAATGACTGCCTAGTGCAGCTGCCAAGCCCTCGCTGCTGTGTTTAAATGTTTTTACAATGTATTGAGAGCTGGAACTTATTCGCAAATAAAATGAGCCAACTCATTGAACAATACATTCCATAGATAAATAAAAATTGTAATTCAACTCCACCATGGTAGAATGCCAAGCTAAAGAGCTTAAATAATAAAAAAAGCGTGCATTTAGAAAAGCTCGGTTGTCGGGATCAGTGCGATTATGAGACACATATTATCACATAAAGCATAAATATAAACATACTATCAGAGAAACCAAGAGAACCTTTTTTCGTATACAACTTCCGTCAAGACTCAAAGATAACCCCAGAAAATTTTGGGAAAGCGCTAAATCCCCAGAAGCCTGATGCAGCAGTAACATATTGGATGAATCAGGTGCTTGTGTCGATAACAACCAATGCGCCACCATTCTTAGCGAAGCATTCTGTTCTTTATTTACTAAAGAAAATTTTGACACACTACCCTCCATGAACAGCACACAGCATCGAAGGATGGATCCGATTACTTTTGCTCCCCTTGGTATTGTTAGCATAACAGACTCCATAAAACTTTTCTCCTCGACGGATATTCACAACATTAATTTCAAGGTTCTAAAAAACACTAAAAATATCTGCAGTGCTTTGCTGTCAGTGATATTTGTTCACTCCCTCACTGTAGGTCTTGTTCCACAGGATTGGAAAGTGTGGAGGGTCATTCCCATCGTTAAGAAAGGGGACCGGTGCTCACCCCTTAACTGCCTTCCGATTTCACTAACTTGCGTATCATCCAAAATTATGGAAGACATTATTTACTCTCTTGTTGCGCGTTCCTTGAAACTATTGATTTTATTCATCCATCGCAACATGAATTTCGAAAAGGATTCTCATGCGAAACTCAACTTGCCACACTTGCCCATATGACCTGCATATGAACCTTGATAATAACATCCAAACCGACGTAAGTTTCTTAGATTTTGCTAAAGCATTTGGCAAGGTTCCTCATCAACGCCTAACTCTCAAATTTTCCAAACCTAACTTAGACCCGCAAATGCTAACATGGATTGGTCATTTCCTGCAGGACCGCAAACAATTCTTAAACGTCAATAACCATTAATCTAACTACACATTCGTAACCTCCTGCGTCCTCCAGGGCACCGTTTTGGGTCCCCTCCTTTTCCTTATTTACAATAACGACCTTCCCCCGTCTGTTTCCTGCAACATCCGCCTATCTGATGACGATTGTGTTATGTATCGTAATATTACTAATCTAAGTGACCAGGTAACACTTCAAAATGATCTTAATAATGTTCAATAATGGTGCGATTTTTGAAAATGTCATTAAATATTAGTAAGTGTACATTAGTTTCTTTTCATCGGCGCTCTAGCCCACCAACCTAAAACTATTCTATCAATGAGACCATAATTCCATTAGCACTAAGTTATAAATACCTACGTGTGCACTTCTGTAGTAACCTATCTTTTGCACTACTCGTTCACTGTGTCATTTCTGAGTCTAAACGATAACTCGGACAACTAATACATCACCCCAAATTCGCACCATTAAACTTAATACTTGCCGCCTATAAAGCACTAATCCGCCCAAAGCTAGAGTACGCTGCCGCTATACGTGACCCATTCCAAAATTACCTCAGTCATATATTAGAAGCAATTTAAAATCGTGCAGTCAGGTTCATTTTTTCTAGCTATTCATATGAAATACGTGTAACCGGCCTAAAAGAACGTGCTCAAATGAAAAACCTATCACATCGCCGAAACTATTTTACACTATAGTCCGTTGCAACTCAAGAAGATAGGGCGAGGGAAAGGAAGGCCGGAGAGGAGGAAGCAGACGGAACGCGGAAGATGAGAAAAGGAAACATCCTCCCTCTTCAGCGTTTTGTCTCCTTTCTGCTGTCCGGACCTCCTTTTCCTCACCCTACCTTCTTGAGTTGCAACGAACTATAACACACTTTCACAAATTCTATTACGATTTCCAGCCAAATTCACAGTACATCATGCAATCTGCACAAACTCCTTATCGTACCGGCCATCCACTTAACGTGATGCGCGCCAGAACTGAAACAGTAACCTCCTCTGCTTCATTTTTCCCACGCGCAGGCAAAGAATGGAATGACCTTCCCCACAGCATCGTTTTCATATCTTATCCTCTTCATTTCAAAGAGAAATTGAGCGAAGTCATGCTCACCGCTGCCTCATAGTTGTAAGAAAAGGAAGGGAAGGGAAACGAAAGTGCCTTCACAATGTTTTGTTCTTGATTAATTTCAGTTTAACCATTGATACTTTCTTGTGCCATTTTATTCATATTGTTTTTGTTTTCTTTACAAATTCTTCAAACACGAGTGTTAAAACCTTCTGTAATACACACCCTGCGGGGGTCTGGAAGGTCAGTTAAAATAAATAAACCAATGCTAACGCATTAATGAGCCCAATCAGGCATTATGCGAAAAGCGAATGATGCCACCATAATTAAACAAGTGTCGGTTTTATTTTTTTATTTTTTATTTATTTCACAATACTGCCAGCCCCTTCAAGGGCCAAGGCAGGAGGGGGTAATACAAACACGGAAATCAAATACAACACCGCTTTCAAATATTAACATTCAGAGCAATCTCCAGGATCCGCACCACAAATATATACAGCTCAAGCACCGCTTTGAAAATCAACTTTTGGGAACCCCACCGCAAAAATATACATTCACACATACACCCACAAGAAGGGTCACACTTACAGGTCAAACAATACGCTTATGGCATTCTCGAATTCAGAAAGGGATTCCAGTGCAACGACACTAGCAGGAAGTTTATTCCACAACTCTACCGCCTGAACAAAAAATGACTGTTTAAAAATATTTATACGGGCATCAATGGCGGTTAAAACTTTCGGGTGGTGCAGGCGATCTAGCCGGTAGCTTTTCGGCTTCACATATTTGGATTTATCAATTCTAATAATATTGTTGTATATTTGAAAAAAACAATTTCAGGCGCAGGAACATTCTTCGGTTTTTTAGTGGCTGCAAACCAGCCTGTCGTTTCAGCGTCGTAACAGATGTAGTACTCCTAAAGTCAGAAAAGATTGAGCGCACTGCCAGTGACTGTACGTTTTCAAGCTCCCTTGAAAGTGTGACCTGCCAGGGATCCCAGACTTCGGATGCGTACTCTAGGGTCGGTCTTACCAGAGCTTTATACGCAAGAGTCTTAACCGAAGGAGGTGTCCTAAACAGCCTTCTTCGCAGATACCAGAGTTTTTTTATTGCCTTGTTTTTTATATAGTCCACATGTTTGTTCCATTTTAGGTCACTCGTGATAATCACGCCCAAGTACTTGTAGCTATCAACTTTGGAAAGCTTAACTGCATCAAGCTCATAATCAAAACACAATGCATTCTTTTTTGTTGTAATATGCATGTACTTAGTTTTTCCGGTATTGATTTTTATGTTATTTTCGCTGCACCATGCCGAAATATTAGATAAGGTATTATTCAGTTTAATCTGGTCATCCACGGAGGTTATAGGAGTGTATATTATGCAGTCATCAGCAAACATTCTTATTTTTACTGGCCCGTTACTGTTAATAGTAAACAAGCTGTTAAGTATATCAGAAAAAGCAATGGCCCTAACACAGAACCTTGTGGAACCCCTGAATATACACTTAACCAATCGGAAGGAGTACCACCGATGTCTACGAACTGCTGCCGATTTCTAAGGTATGCTCTTATCCATTTTATTAATAATGAAGGAACACCGAGGACAATGAGTAAATTAATTAACTTGTGATGAGGTACGCGATCAAACGCTTTTGATAGATCGATAAAAATGGCGTCCACTTGTAAATGATCATTTACATGACGGGATATTTCATGGTAACATTCAATTAGTTGCGTTGTTGTAGATAACCCTCTACGGAAACCGTGTTGATTTCCATTTAGTATGTCATGTTCATCAAGAAAAGATATTAACTGTTTGTTTACTATGTGCTCCAATAATTTACACGACGTGCAAGTCAAAGAAATGGGGCGATAATTTTCAATTGAGTCCCGTTTACCATCTTTTTTAACTGGTACAACTCTTGCTATTAACCAGTCGTCTGGTATTACAGATTCCCTGAATGACCTCGAAAAGATACACGTAAAATATTTAGCAACGCATTCAGCATATCTCCTAAGAAACATGTTTGGTAGGCCATCTGGGCCAGTCGATTTTTTTACGTTAAGTGATAACAGCAGTGACACAATACCCTGTTCTGATATGAAGCTGTACGCGTCAGATCTTTCATCGCTGGGAATGGTGTTCGATTCGCTTATCTCAGTGTGCGTGCTTTTTAATCCTTATTTTTTCTTTTTATGCATTGTTATTCAAGTGTGCATTTCACTTGGTTGCCTGGTCCCACACACAAGCACATTATGCTTTCGTGGGCCAGCACTTTATTTTGTATTTTCAATGTGAAATAAACATTATTATCATTATTATCATTATTATTATCATTAGTTGAAAAAACGGACTGAAAATAGCGATTAAACTCGAAAGAAATTTTGCTCCTGTCACTCACGACTTTATCATCAATGCGCATCTGCGTGATGTTAGACCTTGCAGGGGACAGATAACGCCAAAATTTTTCAGGAGACGATGTAATGAAATCAGGCAATGACTTCGTAAAATATGCTTCTTTAGCTAGCTTTATCATTGATTTTAGTTTTCCATTTTGTTCAGGAATAGCAGGTGAGCGGGACTTACGAAGTCTTTTCAGTTTACGTTTAGCCTGCAAAATGTCTCTGGTAATCCATGGGTTTTTGCGTTTTATCGTTTTAGTTTTTTGGGGTATGTAATTAGATAGGCAGTGATTTGTAATGCTCTTAAATTTTAACCACATCTCGTTTACATCAGTCTCCTCATCGAACCCATCAAGGTGCTCTTCTAGGTAATCAATAACTGACTCATCATTTGCTCTGTCATAATCGTAATACTGCTTCACTTCAGCCGGGGCGCTTTGAGAAACGTTAAGATCGCACGAAAGGAATACTAACTCGTGATCCGAGATGCCCTCATGAACATTTACCCTACAGTGGTCAAAATGTTTACTAACGAGTAAGAGGTCCAACAATGTGCTTGATGTTTCAGTAATGCGCGTGGCCTCTTCGACAGACTGTCGAAGACACCGACTAAATGCTATATCAATAAGCACATCAGATAGACTAGTTCCGTGGCAGGCCACACCGTCATCCGACCAAATTACATTGGGAGCATTAAAATCGCCTCCAATTATAATCCTGCTCTGTTTAGTAGTATGTGTTAATAAAAACTGAAGGATATTACTTAAGTCATCCGGTGATGAACCGGGTTTTCTGTACACCGTTCCAAGCGTTAGCCACAGTCCATAAAAATTTATTTTACACCATATGCTTTCGGAGTTATCGATCTCGCTCATAACATGGCAGATAAGGTTATCCTTGACGGCTATGGCAACTCCACCCCCTCGGGAGCTTCTATCTTTTCGAATTAATCTGTAGTTCGGGGGCACCACCTCTGCATCTTGGATTTCGCTGTGCAACCATGTTTCGGTAATCATTATAACGTGCGGGTCATAAGCAATCACCACAGCCTCCAGTTGATCTGTTTTATTAATAACGCTTCTTGCATTAAGGGATACAAGTCTCAGTTCTCTTTGTTTTGTTTGTGAACTACGTCACGCTTTTGAACTTGACGGGTGTTGGTGTGCTGGGGCATTTATTCAACACGTAGCCATGATTTTATTTCAAGGGGGGGGGGGGGGAGGGGGGGGCCCGCCCATGACAAAATGCTGTATGAGGGGGAGGGGGGAGAGGAGGTCCCAGCAGAATGGAAGATTTCGAGGGGGGGGGGGGGGGGCCGGGCACCATGGGCCTCCCCCCTGGCTACGTGCCTGGTTTTAATGAAGTTGCCAATGACCAGTCGCGTTCATGCATTTTTCAACACGTCCGTTTTCTTTTTGTTTTTTTTTTTTTGACAGATTCTACCTTAAACATATTCACTCAGCCGACATCTGTATCGTTGATTCGTGCTGTCAGTCATTCAGTGGGAAATGTCTCACCGGCAGGTGACGTGGTGAAGTTGAGCTCGGCAGCGACATCAGAGCGACCCGCGTCGTTCTCGGCGTACACCTTGGCCCGGTAGCGCGTGTAGGGCAGCAGGTCGCTGAAGCCGAGTCTCATGTCCCCCGTGGTGTGGTTCACCAGCCTGCTCTCCCACGGGTCGGCGCTGTCCAGTTCCAAGTAGTAGCGGCGCACGACGCCGTTGGCAAGTTCACAGGGGACGGGCCCCCAGAAGATCACGTACTCGTCACCAGTCCCTTTGGAGTAGTTGAGGGCCGTCGGGGTTCCCTCGGGAACTGTACACAAGCATCAGATTTGCGTTACCGGTCGCTCTCTTGAGTATTCATCATGCTGAGTGCGATGACACATGTCGACTCAAGTTCACAGTTGAAGATATTAGATACGTTTGCCGCAGTATAGACAACTCTCATGCAGGGTGGAAAATAAATATTAATACGATTAAAGTCGTGATTTCAACGAGTCCAGTTTAACTATGACGATTTATATCGAACCTTTGCCAAAAATAATTCCGTAATATATTTCTTATTTTCTGATCGCCTATCATTTCATGCATTCCATGTGGATATGTTTTGTATTTAAACTAAATAATCATTAAGCAAGAAATATTTATATAAGGCTGAACACGAACAAAAAGAAGTGCTCTTCTGAGCAAATTAGAGCGTTGAACTTGATTTCTACCTTCTGTTTCGTTCGCCATTTACGTATTGTCATTTTGTAACAAATTCTGAGCGCAAAAGAAAGAAACAAAAACTAGAAATGTAATGTCTTGTTGCATTCAAGCCAGAACTGAACAGAAAAATCAAACACTTCTTTTTACTAACTCAAACAAGTCAAGGTGTTTTTCGTCTAGTATGGCGGGGATTACAGCAATAAAAGGTTAATTAAACTGTACTTTAGATTTACAGTAATAATTTCTTCCGGATTGTTATCAGTGATCGGATGAATTGATCAATCAATCGATTATGTTAAAACATAAATTTAGTGGTGAAGAATCAATGTTTTTTTATAGCGATATTGATTCAAAATCAAATATAATCTGATTTATATAAAATAAATCTGATTTATTCTATGATTTCCTACCCTGGTCTCACATACCAAAAGGAATAGAATATCTGACCGTCTCTCGACAACAAGTGGAGAAAACATCACTATGCAATGTGTTAAGGGCATTACATCCAGCTAATCAGGAGGCCCAAAAATGGTCTTCATCGGTGTTTACCGATTAGAGCATGCTGCATTTTAAGAACAATCTGCCTCTAGATTCCTGGTTGAG
The DNA here is from genome assembly GCA_013358835.2 of Ixodes persulcatus. Classification (NCBI taxonomy): domain Eukaryota; kingdom Metazoa; phylum Arthropoda; class Arachnida; order Ixodida; family Ixodidae; genus Ixodes; species Ixodes persulcatus. The sequence goes on from JABSTQ010009375.1 coordinate 15,414, forward strand.
CAGAGGTCTTGACTGAACAAGCGTTGGCCATGAAGCAGATGCACGCTCGATGCCAGTAGCACGTACTCGCATAGTCTCAACAGCAAAATCCACTTTTGGTGAAGCCTGATCCGCAACTCTAAAGGCGCTGTCACATTGAGAAAACAGTTGGACAACTCTGTCCATCAACTCGAGGGAAACATGTTTTTGGCAACCGTGTCACATTGAGACCACAGCAACTGTCAGGAAACACGTTTTTTCTGCCCGTCAACTCTCTCGCCGATTTGTTGTACGACAGTCGAAGAACACGCTGTCACACCGCGCTGACAGCGCGCCAACACGGGGAACACTCCGCCATCTTGATTGTTTACCTTCGTTCGTAGTGGCGCGGCGGCGCAGGAAAAGGGACTCAACAAAGTGCTAGTGCGTTCGAAGGGCCGGAACTTACCACGGAACGGCATCAACCAGTGACTGTGATTAGAAAACTTGACAGGGGGAGTATTTTGCACTCTTTATTTTATCAAAATGTTCTTCATTCGCTGACGAAGCAGCTAACCCAAACCTAGGAAGATGAGATCGCTACTATGTTTGTGATTTACGGCACCGAGTTAAAATATTTCTGTACGGTTCTTTCTTTCGTGTAATTCCTATTTCTAGTGTAAAATTGAGTGAGCACCGGCAGTACCCCAAACTGTCTTGCAGCGTGGTGTTGAGCTGAACTAACCGTCTTTTTAAAACTGCGATACCGACACGATCGGCCTTCAGAACGATCGGTGAAATAAATATGCTTCAACGCAATTTTACTTTTCCGCCTGCTATACGATCGCTTCATCGCCAAGAACGTCGTGGGTATTTTTGAAACAATTCAGGTGCCTGGCAGCTACTGTTTGCAAGTTCCAAGCATCAACAATGATGCTCAGAGCGGTCGTTTTCATGTTTCGATTTTTAATGGCTTGCTTTCTTGGATGATTTTTATTAATTTTATTTTTAACGGGTGAGTAGCCATGTCATTTCATTTCACTAGCAGTAATGTGAGCTGTTCTTTGGGCAGTTCTAATTTCAGCAACCGTCTCAATGTTTACGACCGTAGCTGTTACCATTTCGATAATCGCTTTTCGTAATTACGCAGTAACACATTCCTAAACTTATGTTAGCTGCACACCAGCCTTAATTATTGTTAAATAGCGTTTTCCAGGCCTTTATTTGAGTAAGCTCTTAAATAAACACGTTATTGATAAAAACAACTCTGCAATTGAAACTATCTGCGTTGTCAACTTGTCGTGTTGACGGCACAAATTCGCTTATCCGCCGATATGGGCAACACGCTTCGTCCGACCAAAGTGGCTGCTGTTTTCGTTGCCATAAGCTGCCACATCGAGGCAACATTGTTACTCACGCCTGTGTTGCTGAGGTTGCGATGTGACAGGTTTGTCGGGCAACAGGGTGACCGAGAACGAAGTTGGCCAACTCTTGATGAACATGTTGTGTTGCTGTCGCCGTCATTTTTCTTTAATGTGAGTGCCTTAAAAAAGCAGACAGCGTCAACTGTTGGGAGTGTGGCGCGCTCCGCTTTGGGCTTTGTGCTCATTCTGTGCTATTTTGGAAAAGTTTAAAGTACCATGGCTTAAGCGTGAAGCTGTTGAATGCAAACTGGTAGCAGCGCGCAAAAAAATACACAAAGCGAGGAATGGACAGGACGAGCGCCGAACTTCAACTGAACGTTTAATGAAAAGAAAACTCCGAGGTAAACAATCACACAGTCATAGCGTCAACACCTGCTTAAAAAGTTATTCCTTTCACAGTTATTATCCTCCTTTTCTATCTTGTGGGCTTCCAGCAATTCCCTTGCAGTCTTGTCAGCCCTTTCGACCAAACTCGTGATGCTGTCCATTTCGGCTGACACATGCATCTGACACAGTGTAAAGGAAGGTGTCTCCCCAGAGGTAGACAGCAGCGAATGTGCATGTTCGCGTGCTCGTTCATTAAAACATCGGCCAGTTTGGCCGATGTATACTTGTCCACAGCTTAGCGGAATACGATAGACCACGCAGACTGCGCATTCAACGTACTTATTCCTGTGATTTATCGAACAAATGTTGCCTCTCCCACCTCTGTCAGACACTCTGGGGCATAACTGCGACATCTTACTTGTCGCCACAAAGACAACTGGCACATCGTAGCGCCCCGCTATCTTTTTTCATAATATTGACGCGCGCAGGGCCGAACAAGCAGCGCTCGGTCCCAGAATTCTAGAAGATTCGCGTTTTTTCTCACTCGAGGCGTAACTTTTATCATTTCGTCCTAGTTTCTTGTTCTCGAAAGTGACTGTTCATTCTCGACACGAACGCCCGGTGCTCGAACCTTCTGGGCCTAATTTTCGCGATGCCGACGGTAAGGAGCTGCCCGCTGACCTTGTCCAGTCAGTCTCGCTCTCGCTTCCTGTTACGCCACCAAATCGCCACCCGCATTGCTGCTGTCTCGAGGCTCGTACTTTATTTTGTTTAGCACAAGTTCGCCGATTAAACCTTTCTTTTCACTTCATTATTCATCACCTCTTCGCCTTACTCTGTGACGATATGAGAGATTTGTGTATATAAGGGGACTACTTATGGTCTCTTACATGGTCGTTCCCTATGTGTTTGGGGTCCCATCTTTATCTTCCTTAGTAGCTCTTCCGCCACCGCGAACAAAAGCTAAAGCTGGGAAGCCAGGGGCGCTAAGTCGTTCAACCTGCCTTCCAAAGCTCTCCTTAAGAGTATTGTGGCAAGATTTCTCTAGGTCCACCTGCAGACACGAAGACGCGATGCCCCTTTTAACTAGCTTTGAGAGAGAAGAATCAAAAGTGTCCCATTTTAGTCCGAGGGTGATAGAGCCAACACACATGGCGCCCCCGAACTTCAATTTTAGTTCAAGAAACTGCAATAACAAGCCGTTTTGGCATTCGTGTGTAAATTGTAGTCGCCCAGAGTGTCGCGCGAAAACATCCAACACTGAATTGACAACGCTATCATTCGAAGCCCCCTCAAGCATTTGGGTTACCGCAATGTAGTCGTCAACAAATCTAAATAACTTACTGACACTGCTCGCTCGACGACTACCCGGTGGTAACCAAAATGCCTGAGGGGGCGTTTGAATGATAGCGTTGCCAATTCAGTGTTAGATGTTTTCGCGCGACACTCTGGGCGACTACAATTTACACACGAACGTCATGACGGCATGTTCTTGCAATTTCTTGACCTAAATTTGAAGTTCACGGAGCGCCATGTGTGTTGGCTCTAATAGCCTCGCACTAAGAAGGGACTCTTGCCTTTTGATTCTTCTCACTCGAAGTTAGTTAAAAGGGACATCGCGTCCTCGTGTCTGCAGGTTGCTCTAGAGAAGTCTCTCCACCATACTCCACAGGAGAGCTATGGGAGGCAGGTTGAACGACTTAGCGCCGCGGCCTTCCCAGCTTCAGTTTTGTTGGCGATGGTGGAAAAGCTATCTCTTATATTATGAAAAAGATAGCGGGGCGCTACGATGTGCCTGTTGTCTTTTCGGCGTCAAGTAAGATGTCGCAGTTATGCCCCAGAGTGGCTGACAGAGGTGGGAGAGGCAACAAATGTGCGATAAATTACAGGAATAAATACCTTGAGTGCGCAGTCGGGGTAGTCTATCGCTATTCCTTTAAGCTATGGACGAGTATACATCGGTCAAACTGGTCGATGAGTCAATGATCGAGCACGAGAACATGCACTTTCGCAGCGGTGTACCACTGAGGTGCACTGTGTCACATGCGTGTGTCAGCCGAAATTTGACAGCACGATTTTGGGCAAGTTGCTGCCAAAACTGCAAGGGAATTGCTGGAACCATACGAGATAGGAAAGGAGGGTGAAAATTGTGTCAGTCAAACATCGGTGTATTTACACAAGAAATAAATGACTTTTTTGAACACGTGTCGACGCTATAAAGGCGTGGTTGGTTACCTCAGTGTTTTCATTAAACGTTCAGTTGAAGTTCGGCGCTTCTCCTGTCCATTCCTCCCTTTGTCTGCTGCATTTTGCGCGCTGGTACCAGTTTGTAATTATGAACCAACTCGCCTGCATCGCTACATTGATTAGCTATCGAATGAAGGCTAAGAAGAGACGCGTTTGGATAGAAGCGAATAAGCTGGCTTCCAGAAGGTGCGATTTCAGAAGGACATGACCACTTACCGGCTTGTTCCGTTGTGAAGTTGGTCGTGAACTCTGGACCGGGTGTGACGGTCACAGCGTGTACAGAGATGATGTAGACGGTGTATGGGCGTAGTTCTTCGAGGTTGACGCGCCGCGACGACATGGGCACAATTAGTTTGGTCTCGGTTTGTTCGATGGGACTGCATGGGAGGACCAGGCGCAGTGGTCTGTAAACCATTCCGTAATCACGAATGAGACCATTGGGCGTGGCCGGTGGTAACCAGGTGAAGCTCGCCTGCCGTGCGAAGCTTCTTGTCATCTGAAGCTGCCGAACTTCGCTGGGCGCTGCATGGAAAAAGAAATAACGACAGAAGTAACCCTCTGGTAATTTTTGTTTGTTCGTTGGCTTTTTCATTATACTATGTTTCTCTTGAACTGGACTGCTTAAGTAAATGCGGTTAGCTTTTGCCTGTCTCACAGCCGTCTAACGTTAAATGGTTTGAAATATGCAGACTTGTACGTAGTTCAACTACTCTACTCAAGTTACTGTAGTTAAACTACTTTTATGAGTAGTTTAGTTACTTTCAATTACATTTTTATTTCGGTAATTAGTAGTTCACTTTAATTACTTTTTTGAGTAACTTCTACTCAAATTATAAATTACTTTCGAATTTTAGTGGTTGTTTTGCCTATAGACAAATATTCCTGCACAAAGGAGATAAGATGCTGGAAGATCAGCTCATAGTTGCAAAGAGGGGGGAAGCATGTGGCGTAGGAGGAGGGGGAGAGAAGAAAGTGGTTTGGAGAGTCCGAAACCCCCAAAATATTCACCAACCTCCCACTGCAACAACCCTGGTACGAGGCGCGGGGAGCGAACAGACACGGCGCAGGAGAGGCCCAGTAAATGGGGGATTAGCGCCGAAGACTGGCGTTTCGTTGTGTCCCGAAGCTCAAGGAGACTTGACCCATTTGAAGAAAGGGCTGGTCCCCGCTTCTCCCCGACGTAGGAACTCTCGCCCACTATAGAGGTGTACACACTGCATCCTCACTTATAGGAGGCAACAAAATGCAGCACCCGCTCTGAAGCTCATCTGGTGCTCCCGTAGTTTGTGCTGTACTCGAAGAATCGTGTGCTAAAGGGCAAAGCAAAGGTAACCTTTTTTGCGTTGCCTTTCCTCACAAAACTCAAAATATGCAGATCTTCAAAGATTCGAAGACCGTTGAGAAACCTTTGTAATTCCCCCCACGTTTTTGTATAAAAAATAAAATAAAAACAAGCAGTGTTGGGAAATGCTCTAAGTACATGGTACTTAAAGGGCCCCTGAAAAGAAAAAAAAAGTTTTTTGAAAACAGTCTGGTTGGGACACGCGTGTCAAAATATAAATTTTACGCGAAAAAAAAAATTTTTTTAGAGCAATATTGACTGCGCCAGACGCAATTTAGTCGGTAGTCACCTCCTTTCCACTTGTTCTCTCTCGCGGCATTTTGGGCGCGTGGAGGAGAGGTACTCCCGCCTCTTCGTAGTGGATCGGCTTGGCTGCGTGGCTGCGCCCCGTACGAGAGTCATTGCTATTTCCTGTGTCTGCCGGTCGCACGTCGTACCGCGTTGTACAGCCGATTCACTCGACGGACCGAATCGCAATTTTCGTCCGCAGACCGTGTACCAAGTGACCGGCTCGTCACCGATTCCTGTGATCCGCGCCTCGTCCGCGGACGCGCGGACTGATAAAGTCAAGCGCCTTTTTCACTCGCCGCTTTTTGGCGAGAGATTGACTTGAAAAGCGTTTAGTCTGGCAACGGTTTATTGTTTTCTTGTTTTGTGTTTGTTTCTGGGCGATGAAAACAAAAGTGGCGCATCGTTGTGTTTTGTGCGTTCGCTGGTTGCTTTTGTCAGGCGGTTCTTCGTTCCACGTGTGCAGAAACTTTGTCTGGCTGATGCGACGCAGGTTCCGGTACTCCGGGTCCGCGTCAAGAAGCTTCCGTCAAAACTCGTCTAGCACGCCGCGATATTTCTTGCACGTCCAATCAGGATTTCATCGAGCAAGACCTCTCTTGTGGCTGTGGCGAACTTGAGTGTTGTGCACGAGCGCGGAGTGCGTGAAGGCATCTCCAAACGCCCCTTCGCGAGCCCAGAACTTCGTCGCTTCCACGCGAAACCCTTCTCGCGCAGGACCATGCCTGTGTCACTCATGCTTTGGGTTAGTAAAGCTAGTGGCGTTTCGCGCGAAGCCTATCACGGTGTTTTGTCTTGATCTGTACGTAACAGCGGCGTACGATTCATTATCGCGGTAGCGAGCGTCGATTTCTCTCTTGGACAACGGTCCAACGGTGCGATGTTGGCGTTTCGCGGCACTGTGGGGTGGCGACCAGGTTCGGTCCGTCCTCCCTGGCGTCTGCTCGTCGTCTCCCTTGTGTGGATGCGCTTGGGAGACAGACGAACCGCGGACATGTCGTCAAGTGATCAATCAATCCGTCGTGTGAATCGGCCATGTCTAACTAACACAAGCAACAAGCCCTCTATAGGAGGTCTTCACATATAAACGCGATAAAACTATAAAACCACCCGAGGACGCGAGACACGTTGCAAGACGGCGACCATGACAGAAAAAAAAAAATGGCGAAGCTTTTGTTTGTTGTTTTATCCGGACGGAAGTTACGATTTTGTAAAACGTTTGTAAACAATTATGACGTTCATTCGATGGATTGTTTTTTTAAACCTAAAAAGATGTAATTCAAAAGGCGATTTCAAGAGATCACAAAGATTTTATAACCAACATCTAAGCTGTCACTCATTCTATTGGCCAATGAGAAGCTGATTTGAATGACCATCGTTACCAATGAGAAGCCGAGCTGAATGACCATGGAATTTGCGCGCAAAACTTCAAATAATCTCTCGCCGTCAATATTGCTCTAAAAATTATTTCTTTTCGCGTAAAATTCATTTTTCGACACGCGTGTCCCAACCAAACTGTTTAAAAAAACTTTTTTTTTCTTTTCAGGGGCTCTTTAAAGTACTACTGTTTAGAATACATGTACTTTACTTGAAGTACATTCTTTGAGCATGCACAGTGCGCTGCAATATGAAAGACCCACTCCGAGCGCGTGGCCGAGCTGGTGGCTGGCGGGGGTGCTGCGAGCGCCTTGGGCGATTCCATGCTGCTCCGAGAGGAGGACACTCACTCGGGCGCGGGGCGGGTGGGCGGGAAGGCGGGAAGCGCTTAATGGTTTTGGTTTCGATTTTACGGAGCGAAGCGCTTCATCTGCGTCTTGCTGCAGCTGCTTAACAATTAAAAGTAACATCTTTATTGAGTTCACAAACAATTTGTCTACATCGTTTGTGCTCCCTACTTGTCAAAAGCCATTAAACGCAACGTCATAATTAATGAATTTTAATGAACGTGATGCGTCAGTCTCTATATAATTCTAGGATTGTCATTGTCTTGAAAAAGCATAGCGAAACACAGGACCTCGCCTGTGGTTTTTCTTTCCATTGTGTTTAAAAGAATGAGTGCATATGCAACATCTCAGCATTCATTTAACAAAAGACCGCGGCAACCTGCATAAAATAAAGTAGAATCTGCGTCTGAAACATTAGAAACATCAGTGTCCTCCCTCTATTGTTACACTACGTTTAGTCTTCGCGGCATAGAGGTATACAAAAGGTCGCCAGGTCATCACGCCGAGCGAGGGAAGTCCACTCGTCTTGGACAGCCTGCCAAAGCGCGTCGCGCGACGAGTCAGCGAGCCGTCTCTTGGAGAGGCGTTTTTTCATCAGGCCCCATACATTTTCAATGGGATTCATATCCGCGCCTTTGGGTGGCCAGAGCATTTCCTCTATGCACAAGTCTACCAGACAGCGTCGGACCCGTCGTGCCGTGTGCACGGGATTCCTGTCCTGCTGGAGCAGAAAGTGTACATCCGGATGCGGTCCACCGAGCAGAAATGGCAGCATGATGTGCTGTATAACGTCAAGGTAGGCCTCAGTATTGAAAGAACCGTTGACCCTGTGAAGTGCGCCTAAACCGTCGAATGTCAACATGCCCCATACGGTTACGGTACAGCGTCCGCTTGCAGCAACCTGCTGGATGTACTGACGGTCGTATCTGAAGCGAAAAGTGCACTAAAGACATGCATTGTCCGAAGAAAACATCTTTAGGAGTCGAGGTTACTGAGCTGACAAAAACAGCCCCAAAGACGGCTTCTATCGAACAAATTCTAGATGCCTTTGGATTGCAATTGGGCATTACTTTGTTGGTTTCAGCCTGTGATTTTTCCAAATCGCCCTAAACGGTTAGCGAGGGACTGATGGGCAATTGCGGTGGTGAATTTGTAGCTTGTTTGAATCGATCACGTTTCAGGTGGTGTCCCACGGAATAGCGAGCAAACAAAGACTGCACTTAATGCGCGAGGGTGAAGCGATTTCGAATTGATTTAAATATAAATAAATGACACATTTTTATTTCAGTTAATTAAATTCACCAGCAGATTCCGCTATTGCGTTTCACAAGTAGATGCAGCTAGTGCATCTACTTGGAACTAATTAATTAATTACGTATAAAGATCGTGATGAAAAGCATTATGTATTTAACCAACATTTAAATATTTACGCCGCTTTGACCTTAAACGGGAATAAAGTTTTAGTAGAGCCTTAACCCATGCAGACGGGCCTCCACACTTTCTGCCTCTGGTCCCATCGGCTCGAGGAACTTGACTCGTCTGTGAAAACGACGAGTTTCCACTGGTCGTCCCCCCAGCCGGCGTAACGTTGAGCGAACTGAAGGCGGAGTTGCCCATGTTATTGGCTGAGCAGTGGCTTGCGGCAGGCTACACGGCATGTAAGCCCGGCACATCGCAGACGTCTCGCTATCGTCGCTTTCGATACGCTAAGAGACAGCTCTGCCCTCAGTTCCCTCAAAGTCATGAAAGGGTTGTCAACTATGGCCGCTACAATCAGCATGTCTTGGTGCTCCGTCGTGCCCTTGGGCGCAAGGCATGCGCGGCGTCTGCAATCCTTCCTTCTTGTCGGTAGGCGTTTATCCACCTTCGCACAGATTTGCGTGCATGGCCTACTATCACCGCAATTGCTGCCTGCGACAACCCCGCCTAGGCCAGGGCGATTATTTTGGCCCTGTCGAAGGGCATGATCCGTGCCATCCTTCTGAGGACAAGATCCGATCTTCGATGTATCTTATCCCCATAATATGGGGCTTCGATCCAACTTTCGTTTTTGTTTATTTGTCCAGAAGATATTGATAAACAAAAAACATGTGATGACAATGCTTGTTTAGAGACTTTTTGACAAAACAAGTATAGGCAAATTGTCCGTGAACTGGATAAAGATGTTTCCAATTAATCGTTATGCAGCTGCAGCAAGACGCGAATGAAGCGCTTTCCTCCGTAAAACTGAAACCAAAACCTGTTAAACGCTTCCCGCCCGCCCGCCCGCCCGAGTGAGTGTCCTTCCCTCGGAGCAGCATGCAATCGTCCAAGGGGCTCGCAGCGGGGACGCCTTTTTCGGAGGTCGATACGGGGCAGTAACGTCCTTGACGTCATTTTTTTTTTTTTTTTTCAGCGTTTTGCGGAGAGTTTGTTGCGGGTTGTTTGTGTCCAGTGTTGGCGCGGGGGGAGGCGGCGGTTGCCGTGTGTTATTGTTGCAGTGCCATGCGCTAAAGAACAGAGGGCAGATTCACGAAACGATCTTACGCCAAAAATGTACGTATGACAACAGCTCCGCACTCGTCTTTCTACGATCAAAATAACATGACCGACAACATCGCTCAGTTATTACTTGGTCGCGACGACCAACGGACATTTATTTTTCTACGTGCTCTTCTCTCGGGTCCCGATTTCAAGCAGCAAGAAAAAAGAAGGAAGTACTCGAAGCCGGCCACGGCGAACACGAACTCTGGATCCACAAACACCCGGGAAAAGCTACAACGGCAACGATGACACCGACCGAGCGAGCTCGGAAGAATTTAGGCCTAGCCGGCGCTCCGACTCGGCGCAGCGGCGCAGCGTTGCTCCGACGGTCCTTGGCCAAGACCGTCTGCCCACGACCGGCCGCGTGCTTGCTGAATGAAATACGCGCCCGCGCGACCCTTGTGGACCCTTCCCGTATTCTAGTTTGATCGCTGACCTCAATTTTAGGTTAAGAGCTAGGTCAATCTCTTCCCCTTGTCATCTCCTCGTTTTCCGAGGCAGCGGTGACGAACGCTGTCGTCGAAAAGGGACTCTCATCGATTCTATCTTCTTGTTTTGTGTGATATGGAGCTCCAATAAACGCCGTATGGATTACCTTCGAAACACGGTATGTGCGTACACTTTGTTATTAGTATGCCATTTTTATTCTGACACGAATGTACGTCACTGTCGAGCTATAACAGTTGTGGGAGCTACGCAATGCCGGTCCCACCTTTCTTTGCCGAGTGTTACGTCAGTATCGAATGGTAATCGTAAAAGATCGGTCCCGAAGCACTTCGATCAAACGCGCGCGTCCACTCCGAGTGTGCACAAGTATTTACGTGGCTCTTGTTGACACTCTCGTAGTTGAAACTTTTAACGTCGGCTCGCTCCTGCATCTCCGAGGCCGCGATAAACGCCGCGGCGATATGTTTCCATCTACTTCGCTTTGCAAACGACTGGCGCGGGCCGTCCAGTTGTGTTGACTTCGGAGGAACGAGCAGGGAGCACACTCCGGAGGAGTGCGCGAAGTGAAGGGGTGAAAATGTCAAAGTAACAAAATAGGTACAAAACGCTCTATTTTGACGAAAACCGGGCATGACGTCAAACTACTACTCTTCCCTTTTGCTCTGCCCGTATCGACCTCCGAAAAAGGCGTCCCCTCGCGGCGCACCCGCCAGCCACCGGCTCGGCCACGCGCTCCGAGTGGATCTTTCATATTGCAGCGCACTGCTTATACTTTACTAAAGTATTTTTTTAATGCGAAAGCATTAACTGTCTTGTGAGCGAGATGACGTCATCAGTTTGAAGCGCGAAAACGGCTGGTGGTTTTCGCGATCCCAATAGGAGCGATTCGCCTACGGTTCCATTGGCTGGCTCGCGTCGACGGGGCTCCCATTGGCCGCTGCGCCATGGCCTCCGAGACCCCGAAGCGCGCGCGTGCTAGTACGCAGCAGACGACAAAGGGAGCGGACGAGCAGACGACAAAGGGAGCGGACGAGCGGCTTGCAGGCTTTCGCATTCACAACTCATAAGAAATGCTGAGGTGTACTTGAACTTTTTTATGGTACTTTTCGAGGAAAGTAAAACTCCCCACCTCAATGCACATTTCCTAAATTTGAAATAAAAAAGAAAGATCGAGGTACCCCTAAGCATTCCTTATGAGTTGTGAATGCGAAAGCATGCAAGCCGCTCGTCCGCTCCATTTTTCGTCTGCTGCGTACTTTTCGTCGCCGGTCGGCGCGTGTGCTCTCCTGGTGACCTTGGATGCTCGGCGCTGATGGACACGTAGCGCCATAAGGTGAGCAGTCGTGGAAACTGACGAGCGCAGCGGCGAATGGGAGCCCCGTCGACGGCGCGCCAGCCAATGGAACCGAAGGAAACTATCTGCTGTTTTCGCGCTTCAGACTGATAACGTCAGCTCGCTCCATGAGACAGTTAATGCTTTCGTATTAAAAATGGCGTATCGTCGTGTGAAAACGCGCTCTTTCGAGACGTCATCTTGTCATTTCTCTGAGTGAAGTAATGGCGGCTATAAGACCGACACAAATAAGTGCCTTATAAGTTGATTGTGTCGAATAGCTCGTCAGCGAGAGTAAAACAACTAACAGACTCTGTTGCGACTTGGCTTTATACAACATTCGCTGTCATTTCCGTAAAAAAACTGATGCACCTTTGATTACCCATAGAGCAGTGCATACCAGTTAAAAAACAAACACTGTATAGGAAATGAAAGGGCATAATGAAAGATTGTGTTAAAAGTACTTGTACTTTACCTTGAAATATTGTGTACTTATAGTACGTTACTTGAAGTACATTGCACGCGCTGTACTTACTACTTTACTTGAAGTACATAACCTCTCATTTACTTTGTACTTTACTTCAAGTACTTTTAGATGGACTTTAAGCAACACAGTAAACAAGCAAACACTCTCTAAAAAATCAAGCTCAGGCAGTGCTAAACCTCAAAGTAGAAATGACACATTCGCAGTACAGTCATTGACCAAACAAACAAAAAAGAACAAAACAATTAGGCACGCAGAATCAGAACCAGATTTTAAAGCATTTCTGTGAAAAAACAAGCCGATTCATATTTGGCTGGCACAATTTCGCTGACAAATCAAAACCTATGTACTTTCTTGTTACCATAAAAAAAAAAAAAAACATATCAAAGTAACTTCAAAAGTAATTCGCAACTTTATTACGGTAATTAGTAATTTTCTCAATTACTTCCCATTTGAGTAATTTCTACTCTACTCAAATTATTTCTCAGGTCAATACTCAGTAACTTAATTAATTTGTTCAAGTAACTTGTACCGGTCTGCAAATATGACAGGGTATACTGTTTCAGGTGTTTCCGTCCCAGTCTTGCAGATTGTCGAGCGTCTGTAAAGCGCCTAATATTCTGTGTCCTTCTTCAGTAGGCAGCTTTCACGGACTCAGGGAATGAAAACCGCTGCCGCTTCCAAAAGTAAGGAAGTGGCCGAAAGCTGCAGGAACGTCATATTGTACCGTCAACTCTGCCGTTCAACCTCTAGCGTTCGACGCGTATCGCCCCTGCGTGGGAAGCCTCGCTGAAGTTTTATAAGGCGAGCAAGTATTCTAATCTGCGTCCTTGGCGCATCGGAACGCCAAGAGGGGCGCGCAATCAAAGGGAAATACAGAGAACGCGCAGATAAGGCGCGATGACAAGAGAGCGTAGCTCGCACCAACATTCCTTCAAGTCGGGAGGAAACAAGCGCACGTGGCCGCATTTGGGGAGAAGCAAACGTCACGAGGTGCGCGAGAAGCAGACCAACTTGCACGCCGTATAGTTACTCGTGGACGTACCGTCCTCAGCGGACCTGACTGTCCACAGTCTCGTCCACTGACTCGATATTCCCTCGGGCGTGTCCAGACGGAGCCGAACGGTCAGCTCCGTGAAGGGACGCGTGGACACGACGAATCGGTCGGTGGCATTCACACCGGGTTCGGTCAGGTTGAAGGACTCGGTGGTCCCATTCACTTCCAGGGTGACGTTGACGCTCCAGCAAAGCCACGACTCTCGAGGTGGGTTCTGCACACGTGCGACGCCAAGTGCGACAAGTTTTGTAGTACTGCTGTCCAGTAAATTAAACTCGTGAATTTCACAGCCGAGCGAGTGAAGTGTGAAGCACGAACTAAACAAATCCGGAACAAGATCCCCACTCTAAAAAAAAAAAAAAATCCGTTTTTGCAAGGTTTTTGAAAGTTTGAAAACTCTATCAGCTCGTGAAGAACGGTTTCGACTCAAGCACTATCGCCTCCTCGCGCACTAGAAAGGAAACTGGGCGATGAATAACTATTTCGGATAAAAAAAAAGAACTTAAAACAAGCCTTTATGGGTTTTTCACGAAGAACCATTTTCCGGGGTGCTTAAAATAATTTTTCAGGGTGCAAATATATACAAGCCGAAGAACCCCTATACGAGTTCTTTTACGACCAGATTTTTCTTAGAGTACGGAAAGCCGCAAAATTCTTGCGGGCTGTGTGACGTCAACGGTAACGTTTTGCAGTTTCCGGACCCGCAGAGGGCAGCTTTTTTCCCCTTCCTGTCGCCCCGCCAATGCTTTCAAAGTCCAATCAAAAGGGTTTGGGAGCCCCGCTCTATTTTTGTGTCGTGTAGCGGGCGAGAACGAAAAAAATCGGCAGAGACACTTAAAATTGCATACGTGTGGGAATTCGAAAGCATTATAGTTCCTTGCACGCACTAGGCACACCAGCCGCAACCTTGGAGCCGCCAATAAAGAAAAAAAAAAAAAAAGCAACCTTGGAGCCGCCTTGGCGTCGAGCAAGCGTGCTCGTCTCGCACTCCGGAGGCCCGGGTTCGATTCCCACCCAGACCCAAGTGTACCAAATTTTCTTTTCAAAGCCATTAATTTACTTTGTTTACAGGAACCTCCCTGAGAAATTTGACGTCAATCCCGGCATTTTTTACGTGTTTTTACTCTTTGCGCCGTCGGCCATTTTTGGTACAATCACTCGGTCACGCCGCCGACGCCGCCAGACTTTCGCGTGATAAGGCATTAACTGGTTTCGCATAAAAGAAAAAAAAAAAAAAAAAAGACGCGATCGCCTTGTTATGTGATTAGCTCGACTTAAAACCCCTTTATACGGAAAAGTAGCGACATCCTTTGAAGAATGCCGCCTGCTATCTTGGGCCAAACAAGCGGCGCTACCGTCGACTCACGGGCGTAAAAAAGCAAAACATAAATATAAAAGGTCTGCTCATCAGAGGAGGAGGGAGAAGGAATGCCTGTGGTGTCGAAGTGTATAGTGCATGCTATGAGCTCATGTCGCCAATCAAATAACGCCGACTGTGCAACGTCACGGCTTTCATCGTCTTTCTTTGAGCACATCCTTCGAGGCTGGTAGACCATGACAGTGCGCGTTTAGCCTGTTTGTGTGTATTTGCGTGTCTTTCAGCCTTTGACTGCGCTCAGACTCAAGTATAGGAAGGCTGTCTGCTATCTTGGGCCAAACCGGGCGGCGCTACAGTCTACCCGCGGGTGTAAAAAATCAAAACATAAAGATAAAAGGTGTGCGCGTCAGAGAAAAAGGGAGAATATGTCGCTACCTTTTTTATTCGGGGGCATTAGCTCGGCTAGTTCTCCCAACCTTCCAAACTGAACCACAAAATTAGGGAGTTTTCGTTGACCGTTTTCCCACCTCCACTACGCTCTCCGCAAAAGAAAACTCCAATACTGCGCACGCGCGGCGCATGCCTTGCCTTCAGAGTACCGGATCTTACAGCAGATTGTGGAGAACGTTGCGGGACTACGGAAACGACAAACGAAAACTCCCTATTAGGGAGTTTTCATCGATCATTTCTTGTGTCCCGCACCGCTTTCCGCAACCCACTATAGATATATCGGAACTCTGCAGTCCATACGGAGTTTTCGTAGACCGCGTTTCCCCCTCCGCTAAGCCCTCCGCAACGAAGCAGCCGCTACTGTGCCGGCGCGCCGATGGCCTTGACTGTAGAGTTCCGGCTAGCGTAGCTGGTTGCGGAGAGCGTTGCGGGACAGCGCAAACGATCTACGAAAACTCCCTAATGCCAGCGGCGCGCATGCGCACTAGCGGCGTCTTCGTTGCGGAGAGCGTAGCGGAGTAGGGAAAACGAAATACGAAAACTCCCTATTGCCTCTCCAAACGGGTAGCGGAATTTGCGAGGGCTTCGCGGTTTCTATGTCCCACAACCAGCAACCCAGAATCTGATTTCGTTTGAACAAGCCTTCAGTCTCCTCCGAGATGTATTTAGGTGGTGAATCAATTTTCAATGATTACTGCTTTTGGCCTGAACAAAGCTTACAAAAAGAAAAAGCTGAAGGTCTGTCTAAAAAGAACACGTGCAAACAAAACATCCTATTAAAGGCATGGAAAGAAATGCACATCAGGATAACAGGGACAAAGGGAGGAACACGATGGACATTCAAGTGCCGACTTTAAAGGGGTAATCACACAGGAGAGAAATCCCTACCTTTGCTTCCAGGGATGCGCATCACGTGGCAACAACATCACGCTTTTGCGCGGAACCGCTCTGACGTCCCAGGGGGGGGGGGGGGGGGGGAAGCTTTTGCACGGGCTGCACGAATACTAGTCCCCCCCCCCCCCCCCCGCTTTGGCGTGGGATCTCTTTTCGATTGGCGGTATTTAGTTCGCATGTCTGGCAACCTTACAGATTTTGCTCAGCGGCATATCGACAGTGGCATCGGGATCGCCCAACTTGTTGTGGCTTGCGCTGTTGCGCGTGTCATCCGAGGCAACCGAAGGAATCTTCGATATTTATCAATTCGCAACTTTCAGCGATGGTGGTACCGCGGGGTGACAACCGAGCTGCCCAGCTCCTCGATGATCGGCTTCAAATTAAATGTGCTTGGTTACATCTTCTTGACGCGGAAGTATGACGTAAGGCTCTCAAATCGCTCGAATTTCCCGAAATTAGAATTACTTTAGCGTCACGGACTGAACCTCGTTCAGCTGTTCTACGATGATCATCCAGTTGAGCGGCATTTGGATAGGAACTAGAGCGGCCCTATAGGCCGTGAAAGTTACGAATGCCGTCCTCACTCCGCTCTTCATATAACTCTTTGACTCCACGTTCTATGCCTTGCATCCACCCATTCAAGAAGCATCTTTCGTTTAGCTGGAAGCAGTTCGTCGCCTTGCGCATCTAACAGCGCTGCTGCCATAATCGCGAATCGTCGTTTCATGTGCGCCTCCATTTTTCTACTCTCGTCAGCCAGCGTACCGAGCCCCGTTGTCGAGAATGCGACCGCTAAATGCGTCTGATAACACTGATATCCCTTCGATTATTTTAGGTAATGACCGTGTTCTATAGTGAATACAAAATTGCAGGTAAGATTTCTTCCCGCGATGCTTGGGTAGGTCTTAATCGAGGACAGCTTAAACTCGGGATTTTTCGGTTCCCTCGAGTGTTGATAAAGTAAACTCGGGTGTTGCTTTTCGGTTGTTCTCTTTTCTTTTCTTTTTTTTTTTTCAGTACACACTGGAAACACGGAATTCTAATGATAATGAGTGGTGTACACTCTAAGATATCTGGAGCGTCTACGTCAGCGCAAAGCAGTTGAGAGAGCCAATCGCCATAATCTACGGCGGGAGTTTGGCGAATGACGAGGCTGCCTCCAGATTTTCTGGAGCGAAGAGCCGTTTCTATACTGCGAGATGCGAGTGTTGAGCAATTTGTTGAGCATGGCCATAGTCTCCAGTCACTGCAATCTTAAGAAATGCAGGGCGTGGTCTACTATGTTCGCACTCCTTGCTTCGTCATTTGTCCTCCGGTTTTCTTATCAACAAATGCCGCCATCTCAGTGGCTGGAGAATGCGTAATGATGGCGTAATTGCCACACTCGGCCAACTGTGTACCCTACACTCTAGAAAAAAGAAATGTCTGCGAGTTTATTTTCAGCAGAACACGAAGACAGCCAATAACGGCTTAAAATAGAATAACTTAAACAAACGACGAAACTCTAAATACGATTAGATTTGAAAAATGCTATGTGAGCAGGGACAGTGAGCAACTGAAGCGTCAAGGCTCGTTCACACGGTTGCGTCGACTGCGTTGCGCAGCGTTACGTCGTGCAGCACAGCGCCTCCCCATTGGCTCGTCGTAAGGGTCGCCATGGCAACATCTCGACGCAAGCAGTCTTAACGAGGCGCAAGTGGTTGCAGTCGCACTCGAACGCGACTGTGTGAACGAGCCTTCATACCGATTCGCATTGCCTTTTTCAGATATAAGCTCATTTTGAGCTTCGTCATATCCTGGGATCGTTCTATGGTCGCAGTTATTGGCTGCTTCCGCATTCTTCTAAAAAATCAAATCACGGACTTTTTTTTTTTTTTAGAGTTTACGCTGCGAATGTAGGAATGAAAAAGACGGGCACACTTCACGCGCATGTGTTCCATTAGTCAAATCCTTCTGTGATCAAATTATAGTTGTCCGCGTGTGACACAGTACACAGAACTGGAGACTCACCTCCCACGTTATTAGTACGCTGTCAGCGCTGGAGTTGTCAATCTTGACGTTGGTTGGAGGGGATGTGGGCCCTGCAATCGGAGCACCTCAATTACAATAAATATTGACGCCCAAAGCAAGAATTAGATCTCGGACGCTTTGCACCCTTCCAGTTTTAACAAAGGGCGGACAATTTATTTTTCTGCTTGTAGATGAATATTTTCTGTCCCGCTGTAGATTTGAGCGAAATCATAATGCTTACAAAGCTAGGGTAGTAATAGACCGACCTCACAAGGCGTTGTGCGACGCCATCGCTGCCGCGGTGCATTCTGGTACCTGTAGTTCTCACCACTTTTCCGGCCGCGTCAATGCGCACTGTACGCCCGGCGTTTGGATATTTTAGGGTTAGCTCAAGACTTTTAGCCGGGTGTTTTCTCATGGTTTTCAATGGGTGGCTTCTCCTGTTGTACATCACGGTGCTACATTTACAGAACCAGGCAAAAAGTCATAGGATATTAGGTCTTCCCGAAAGAAAGCAGCATGGCAAAGAAAGGTAAACAGAGCCGCACAGAGCGGCAAGAAAAATAGCGTTTTTCGATTTGTTTCGCTATTTGATTCATCATTTATATCCACCCTATTGCACGTCAGCAAAAAAGTGTAAGATTACAGGGCACGAGACATTGAGCGTGCCCAAGTGTTCCGCACGTTGGAATCTCTCTGAGAATTCGCTACGTAGCGGTCTACCCGTTGGTCTATCTCAAATGGGACCTCCGCACTGCTTTGCAGAGGCCATTTTTAATACACTTCTTGCTCGATGTATTTTGGTGGTTTTAACTGTTCTTGCGACGACATGTCAGAGCAACGATTCCCGATATGCATCACTTGAAATGAAACAACTTTTTTCGGAACTAGTCTTCTTTTTTTTTTTTCATACTAAACGTGAAAACACCATATAACGCAATTTGGAAGAGCTACACTTACCACCAAAAATGTAACAAACGAAACTCACCCAATTTGTGGCGGTCTATTAGGCTGACATTACTGATCCGTTCTGCATTAACACCAATCGAGACCGCAGAAAAAAGCTTCCCCCGTCGGGCGACTGTTAGCGTTCGAAGCTTCCGCAAACGAAATAAAACTGAATAGAAATTGTACACGAAAAATCATCTCTTCCCAAGTTTTCAGGTATCTGGCATGGTTACTTCTCTTTGACAGATGCCAATTTTTACGGCGCGTCAGGCAAGGCCTTTCTGTATATAATTTCTTCTTTGTGTGCAGGCTTCTCTTCGCAGTTCATCTGTTCCCTGTCGCACAGGCTGCCAACCAGAATGAAACAGCTTTTAGAAAACTATCGCTCACCGAGAAAGTCTCTTTATCTCCTCTTACTTCATTGTTGACTAAACGTTATGCACAAGACTGAGCACAACCAAGCTCAGTTTTTCACCAACCCATTTGATGCTGTTCCTCGGTGCTACACCGAGCCGATGGTCCCTCGAATTTTCTTGTTCTTTGCCATTGAAGTAGATGTTAACTTGTTTCAAGTTCTTTGAGATGTCCGAGCATGCAGCCGGAATGCTCAAGTAGTGGCGTCCTTGTTTCTTTCCCGCGGCTGCAGTGGGACCACCGCGTGAACGGCAGCGGGCTCACGCTTTCACGAAGGCGAAGAAGCAGACGACGACGAAGCAGACGACAAAGCGATTCTAAAGTGATAGGAGCACTGGAACTGCTTTTCTGCGCTTGCTGACAAACATAAGGCATCACAAACAACTCACTCTTGTGAAGTACAAACATGCAGGAGAATCCAAGCTGATACCGGGGCGTCCGAAACGATAATTTGCGATGATGTACGCGCAGCCCTATGTAGCCGGGAAGCCGGAAAGGGATGACTACAAGTAGCATAGCGGCGGCACCACTTCCGGAATGTGCACGTCCACGCAGCTCGCTTGGTGACATCGGTCTATCTGTTTTCTGTTTGTTCATACAGCGGGAAGCTATATAGACAGTATTCACTGTCGGCCGTAGCTGTGTGCACAACTACTGGCACGTGCTGATGGCGAGCTTCCAAAGTTCAGAGCCGTTTATTGAGAGAGTTTGGCCATACATTGGTTTGAATAGGCGAGCATCTCGGGCCAACCACAGGCCGCGAAACCGCCCCTAGCGGTGGTCGCGTGCTCTAAATTTGTGCCACGACTATACTTCGTTTCACCTTATGTGCGAGCGAAGGCAAAACTGGAAGCGCGAGCACGGAAGCTCCGTGCGTTCAGGCTTTGCTCGAGCGCGCGAGCTGGGGAGAAATGCAAAAAGCGCTGGTCTCGCGCTTCTAGCTTTGGCTTCGCTCGCAGGTAAAGTGAAACGAAGTATAATTTGAGCCGTGCCGAGCGGAACTCCGCGTCTCAAGACGCTCGCGCACCCCACCCTTTGCACTGCTTTCTTTCAGCCAGTCTCAGGACGCTGTTCTAGCAGTGCAGACAAAGGCATGGGCACGAGCGCGTGGCTTTGGAAAGTGCCTCCTAAGCACGAGGTCTCGTACAAACAATAGCGTTTCGCTGAGCTAGGCTCACGCGCCTGTGCCTTTGTCTTGACTGTCGACATTTGTGAGATGGAGTAGAGGTCTCCTGATTGGTCGACGCTGTGTCACAAATTTAGTTTACGCTCTAAGCGTGGGGGGAATATTCGGCGCTGGCGGCGGCCTTTGCTCCGCCTATTGTCCAAACTCTCCTAATATACGGCTCTGCCAAAGTTCTTTTGCAACGTGCATTCCATATCATCAAGATTGTCGTTCTTAGTAGCCTATTAATGTGAGCTCGTTCCGGGCATACGCAGCAAACAGCGCCCTTAAATAATGCGTCGTATGGACGCTTTCAGGCAGCTGTGCATGGGCGCCGCCATAACCGACCTTCAGTTTTCGTTTCCTCTTATTCCGTTCGCTTCACTTCATCATTGCCACAGTAGGACATGCTATTAGCCCCGTGCGCGACCGAAAGCGTCGCTGTGGTCGGCCTTCCACGATTGGCCGAACGCTGACTATGACGTCGTAAAGGGGATTTTCATCGACGGAAATAAGAGGAATGAAAGAACTTTAATTTTGACGGTGTTGGCAGTGTTTCTTTGAGAGCGCAATGATTTCAAGCTTCCACCATGCTAATAACAAACACCATCGAACTTGTTGTTTGCATGGTAATGACGTCACAAAGGGGAACCACAGGAGGGCGCCACCACAACTTCTCGCCGCTAATTGCCACTTTAGGTGCTACTGCGTCCTTCTACCCAGCGTAGGCTTTTGTGGAGGCTCGTGAATTCCCGCTTCAGTGGCTCGGCTTGTCGGTAAGACAAGAGAAGGTGGGCAGTGGCGGCTCAATCTGGCCCGTGTTTAAAGCGTCTATACTTTGTCTCACCTTAGCATGGATTATAAGGAGTATTCACTGGGCGCCATATCTGTGGGTGCTGCTTAGAGCGCATGCTCAGAACGAGCCCACATTAATAGACTGCTAAGACCGGCTATCTTGAGGGTGCGGAATGCACGTTACAAAAGAACTGTGGAAGCTCGCCATCAGCACGTGCTCAGCAGTCGCGCACACAGCTATGGCCGCCAGTGAATACTTCCTATTGTTAGCCGCGCATGCTAAAAGCGCAAGCTAGTTGCTTTGGATGAAGCCTCGGCGACTGCACGAGCGCTCGGGCAGCGAGTGCTCCAGTCAAGGCAGTCAAGGCTAGCCTCTCGCGTTTGCACAGCCTTCGCAGTTAGTCCATGGTGAGGTGAGACGAAGCGTAGTCAGCACCACGGGCGTCTGGTCTGTCCGCTGTAGACGAGAAATTTAGCCAGTGCAGTATATACCACTGCTAGCCTGGGGTCTCCAACGTGCACCGCACACTAGTGATACACGACCGCATGCCGGTATATGATGCTCAACCAGATCGGAACGGGCAGGGGTGGGGATTGAACCTAGGATCCTTGGATTCTGTAGCACGAGATGTTTTACCAAAGACTAAAATAGGTCCTTCTAGACATAAACCCGAGCGTTTTTTCTCTCAGTTTTGTTCCAGGAGATCCGATACGTCAACGTATACAGTGATGAATGCGAAAGCGCGCTCTTCAACCGCGGTTCCTTGCGTATTCATCGCCCTCGTGTTTGTGACGCCACGCCGAGACGGGGGAGCTGTGTGTGAAACGGCGCATGTGCAGATGTTTTAACAGAAAAAGACAACGGGTAGTCGCGGGCACTGTTACAGTGTCTATGTTGCAATCTCCAGCTATTTTTGGACATACTCAATTGCTTATTTATTTATTTCTCGATGCCTCAAATCAAGCAGAGAAACATGATTAAAGATAAAAGAAAGAGTGCAAGAGTGTGTGTATGTGTGTGGGAGAGAGAAAAAAAAAAGGAGCTAGAGGCAAAAAGAGAGAAAGGAGGAAGGGTAAGTCCATTCTGTTGCCCCTGCATTCAGCTTCCCCGATGACTTGGATTTTATTCTCCCTACATCTGACATCGGAGCGAATAAGGAATACAATGTTGAAAACTCGTTTGCTCAATTCACAAGGACGTAGAAAATAAAGCAACGGATTCAGTGTATATATGAATATGCCTTTACGCCCTAGGGTTCTACAGAACAGACGTAAGCGTCTGTGCTGTAGGACATCATGCATGTCAAAGCCGAGACTCGTAATGCTAGTGCTTTTGAAAAAAAAAAAAAAAAGGAGGCGATGCTGTTTGACGTTTATTACGATAGCACCTCATCGACTTTCTTGTTCAAGAAAAGAGAGAAAGACCCTTACTTCCGCAAAGAGTTCGAAATGTTGTGGTCAGCGAGCCTGTTTCCCGGTACTTTCCGTCCGAGTCAATGACTAGCACCCGGACTTCATAGGCCTCACCGCTGCGCAAACGATTCAGCCTTATCGAGTACTTGGGATAGTTGGGCACGGACACCACGACCACTTTGTCCCAGGACTCGTTCAACTTCTGCAAGAGAGAAGAAAAATCCCCGGTTCCCTGCCGTGCCCTGCAAATGATCTGCGTCGACAGTCGAGGCGCTGCACACTACAGGACACAGTTGCTCTGCCCTGTTTAACTTTTGCGCAATTACATCCCGTTAAATTTAGTGGATGGCGTCCATCTGACACTCTGACGTCACGTGACACTTTGGCACATCGGTAGTTTAACCCCATGTTGCAGTACAGAAAGCTTGGTCCATATTGAGAGCTGTATAAAAACATACTCTTCGTGTAAGGCTCGTCAAAATATTTTTAAAGAATGATGCCGATGTCGCTGCTGTCGTTACGCAGATTCTCGACTAAATGCGTGAGCACTTAGCGCAGGGGTTCCGACTCAGCGAAGGATGAAAACTGCAACCTAGCAACGATCCGCATACTGCTGTCTTCGGAGAGTCCGTCTGCTCTTCCGGGCGTCGGCGCTTTCGGATGCAGCCACCATATATCTTCCCTCGATCACGGTCCGCATACTGTTCGCTCTGCGTTCGCGAAATGTAGATCTTAAGGCCCATTCACACTGCCCCGTTTTGTTACGTTACGTTACGGAATCTTACGTACAAGTCGCCTGGACATCTGTGTTTCCAGCTCAAAGAAAAAACCTGGCACGCGACATTCGAGACACGAATGTTTCGGTGACTTGCACGTAACGTAAGAAAACGCAAGGAAAAGGTGCAGTGTGAACCAGCCTTTACCCTGAAGTAGGACCAACAGGAAGTTCCTTGAACCTTCGAACATTCAGTGCCCCACTTAGATGTGTGTAGTTGCATTAATTGTGTAACTCGAGCGCAGTTTCAAAGTGGCCCGCTAGCAGACGACCCGACAACCGCTCGCTTCCGAGTGATTTTGGGGATGCACGACGGCGCATGCGCGGTGAACCGCGCCTTATGTCACATCATATCGTCGCGCCCGTCGCGTCCCCTGCAAGTGCGAGGGAAAGTGCATCTAATGAGCGAACAAATAGAGCGAAAGAGCACGGCGGGATCCGGACATTTCGGCGCGTTTCGTAGTTCCGTGCGGTCTTTTCGGTGCATGGACGTTTCGGTGCACGGACGTTTCTGTGTGCAGATGTTTTGGTGTAAATAGGATATGCGTTTGAAAATGAATAGTTAAACCTCCAAACATTGCGGACCTTCGTAAACTTTATTATTTTGTTGGATGAAAGGTACAAGATGTATTGATACGGATTGCAGATTTCTCTTAATTTAGCTGAGTTTTTGCCCATTATAAAGCAGATAGGGAATATAAACTTGAACGACAGAAATTAATTGCGTTTCGGATCCAACAATATTATATTCTATTATACTGCGGGGAAAGATAGTTGAATTGAGTTGTGAAGGCAGTCATTATATACTAGAGAATCTATACATTTTACAAAAAATGCCACATACTTTCTTAGGCTCAGTCGTTGATGCAATTTAAGGGTGTAATAAGGATCGGGTTAGCTCTAGGTTAGGTAAGGCAAAATTGTGGCATAAAAGAATCACCCCATATTTATTGCAAACAGTGGCGAGCCGGGACAAGTAAGCTGAAGATAATTTCTTAGTCGTTCGATTAATAAACATAGCAAATAAAGGAATTGTTCTTTGTAGAGGCAATGATGAAAGTTCCATACCGAGAGACCAGGAAATAATACGTGAAGATGTAAGTATAAGCTGTATAGTACCAAAATATGCAACACATGTTCAGAGCCAACCAAAAGATAACGAGCATTTCAAATGATATCCGCCATAATGTCCGTACACCGAAATGTCCACGCACCGAAGAGTTCATAAACGGAAATGTCCGTACCCCGAAACGTCCTATACACCGAAATGTCCACCCGCCGCGGCCTCACGAAACCAGTCCTGTCCAGTCCAAACCACGACCGACCGCACGAAAGACGGCTGCATGCATAAAGGCAGTAAATGCTAACCTATTAAAAAAAAAAAAAAAAACACCTGGCTTTTAGCACCCGCGTGTTGTTTTTCAACTCGTACTCCGACTGCGCGTGCACGCTCGAGGCCCCGAGAGTTTTCGTGAAGGGCGAGCGCACAATAAACCTTTCCGAAAATATGCGGTGCCCCCAGCGTCTGATTTACGCATTGTGACGTTCAGATGTATTGCACGCGAAAGTACCCAAGAAGCGAAGACAAAGTTGACGTTAGTTTAACAGTTCGTGATTTCAGAACGCAGGCGGAAGGAAAGCAAAACAGAGCGCGTGATGACCATCTTTTCCGTTCATTTAATTTTTGCGTGTGTTCTGAGCTCCTAGCGATAAGAAAGAATGAATGAATGGAACCGCTACCAGGGTGTACGAAGCGTTCGAGTCGGCACGAGCGCACATCCGAACAGCCCCACAATTCCCCTCGTTGCAAGGTCTCCTGGGATCTTACGGAAAGGTCCATTCCCAGAGGAGGTTCTCACTATTGTGGTTGGCCTGCCACGATTGGCCGAATGCTGATTTTGACGTCAGCAAAGGATTTCTCATCGACGGAAATAAGAGGAATGTAAGAACTTTAATTTTGACGGTGTTCGCAATGTTAGTTTGAGAGCGCAATGATTTCAAGCGTCCACCATGTTCATTACAAGCACCATCGAACTTGTTGTTCGCGAGGTAATGACGTCACGAGAGGGGAACCCTAGGAGGGCGCCACCAAAACATCTCGCCGCTAATAGCATCTGTCGCTGTAAAACTATTTTCGTGTAAGGCTCGCCAAGAAACTGGGATGACGCTTAGGCTCCGCCTTTAAAATACGCTGTACAACGATTTTAACGTTGAAAGAATTTGTATCGTCTACTTTTGACATTGTTTATCTTGTCACAAAGGACAGAAAACACAAGTCCTTCCTTCGAAATGTTGCGATTCCGCCGCGTAATCGCGGGGCAAAAATTAGAACATTCCCCGACCTGCAGCCGCGAGCGGCGGCCATGAGAACCACGCGGCATGACGTCAATGGGGGACTTCTAAAAAGATAGTAAGTTGTGCGAATACCTGCTAGATAAAAGGGAACTTTTCTATAAATGTTGTCGTTCCAACATAAATATAAATGCGTCAAAAACCTGGTATCATCGACAAAACTTTTATTATACGGAGTTTTAGTGGCGTCATGTATCCGAGGTCAACAAAATCGTCAGCTCTCTCTGCTACCGGGAACATCCGCCAGGAGCCGGAGGGGGACGGGGGCAGAGCCGGACGGGGATGGCCGGACCCGGACGTTTGCACTTTCCTCCTTTCGCCACGTTGATCGCTCTGGCTGCGCAAGCACGTGGTCACGTGGTCGCGAGCGGGTGAGTTCTCGCTGTTCACTGATGGCTTCAGAAAGTGAGCTTCACCGCAACCCCGCGCGTCCCCCATTGACGTCACAGCGCACGTGGACTCGGAAGATGGTGAAGGAGTTGAGAGGTGCCGAAAACCTCAATCTTTGTCATTTTTAAAAAAAAAATAAAAAATAGGACACGCATGCAAAAGCGGTTTTTTGTTCTTTACTTCAGAAACGTCGAGACACCAACTCCCAAATTATTTAAGCAGAGTACTGAAATTGTTGCACAGCTCCTTTAAGAGTTGAACGAGATAGCGAAACATATAAACATATAAACTCCCGCTTGTTCCCAAACCGTGCAAGCGTGCCTTGCGTGGCCTAGTCAGTAGCGTGTGTGGCTCGCCGCCGAAGGATCGTGGGTTCGATCCCGCCTAACATTCTTCAAATTTTTCTTTAAGGAAAAGTAATTACTTTATAGGGTGAAATCATTTGAGACATTCCCCGACCTTTCATTCGCATTACATGTCATGTTTTTTCCTCACTTTCCTTCCACGCGTGACGTCATGCTTCACGTGAGATTTCTGGGTTGTTTGAAACTCCCGCGCGAGGTCTTGTGGCTGTGACGTCGACCAATCAGGATTTTCCCGTCCTACCGACGCCCGGTTCTCGGCCACGCCACCGATTTTCTGCGATACGAGATCCTTAACGCTATCGCGGTGATATTAGGCGCTGGAGAAAATCAGTGACCTGAGTAAAAGGGGCGGTGCAACGATTTTCGAAGTTCGGCCAAATAATTGTGGGAGTAGGTCTCGGTCATTTCTAGATCCAAGAACAGAAAACAGTTTCTGCTTCCGTGCGCTAGTTTTTATTTAAAAAATGGCAAAGATCGAAGTTTTCGGCGCCTCTCAACTCGTGCATCGGCGACAGAGTACTTCCGAGTCACGTGCGGAGTGGCATCTCTGGGGTATCATGTCACTTCAAAATGGGCTCTGTGACCTCTGTTTTTTGGTCCTCCAGCGCTCCTCCTGTGATTCGGAACACCGTGTCAACCGTGTTCTCGACCAACGCGGCGTCATGGCGTGTTGGACTCTGACAGCATGCACTCCTGAGGCGTTCCTCGCGCGGTACACGGTACCGCGGTACTGGGGACTCCGGTTAGGGCAAAACAAAACACCGCACCCAGAAGGCATTGCCCATGATCGCGGCGGGCGATACGATCGTACGTTGAGAAACACGAGAAAACGAAAGTTCAGACACTTATCTGCTCCTAAAACAGACCAAACTGCTAGACATTACTTGAGATGTGGCTGAAGCTCTTTAATCACTTTAATCTATGTTCGATCATCGCTCGCGCGTTGGCTCACGAGACTCTTCTTTTTAGTCATCGTGAATGCACTCCCACGCACGCGGAAACAAGATGCCCTGTCTGAGATGCAGTACAAACAAACCCGGGAATGACGGGGAGGGTGGCTGCGCAGGGGAGATGGTTTTGTTGACTTTATGTAGATGGCGCCACGACAATTTAATACATTTTAAGGATAATACTAGACTTTTCACGCATTGCTTTATGCTCAAACGACAAGATTTTTTAAAAATGACCTTAAATCGAGCACAAAATTGCGCGAAAATCACTAACTTACAAACGACAGCCCCCAGACTACGTCACACGCGGCTGCAGTTCAGCAAATAATTCATTTTTCCTTAGCGATTACGCTGCTGAATCGCTGTATTTCGGGGAAAGGATGCATGTTTTCGTTTACTTATGGAACGATAAACAGTATAAAGTATACAAACGGGAAATTCTTTCAACCTTAGAATAGTTCCGCTGCCCCTTTAAGTCCTTCTTTCGAACTCTTTTTGTTCACAATCCGCCATTGAAGAGCACGGCGAACGAAGCACCCGTTCTCGACACCCCGCCGTCTCCTTCAGCGCGATAAAGTCCGTCTGCTTTTGTCATCGTCACCATGGCAAAGAAGCGTCTTCTTTATGGACGAACGCGCGAACGCAGCGTCTAAAGGCCCCCACGCACAGTTGCGTCTGAGAGCGTTTGAGTGCGTCTTACTGCGTTGCGTCGAGAAACGAAAGCGAGTCACCGTCACATCTGTGCTTCATATGAAGCGTGGAGTCTAATTCAAGGAATTGCTTGGCACATGACAAAAGAAGCAGGGATGTCCTGGTTTCTCACAGCCGCAACGCAGTCAAACGCACTCAAACGCTCTCAAACGCAATATTGTGTAGGGTCCCGTACGAAAATGTAAGACCGGAGCGGTTCCAGTTCGGATCCGCGTGGTTGTAAACTTGAGGACAGTTCCTATCCGCTGGATTCTGGGTGTAACCAGTCGGATCCAGTGAGGCGCAACGCACTGGAATCGCACGGTGATGGGTAGATCCGAACCGCTCCCCTTGTTCCAGTAGGGTCTGCTTCCAGCCAGCGGGCGCGCACACGCGTGACTGGAGGAGTGGAGAGAGGGGTGGGGGGAGGGGGGGTCGGCGGGGAACTTCCTCGCAGGTCACGTGTTAGGGACAGGCGCATCCGCTTCGGAGGCGCTGCGAGCGGGCGTTCTCCGCGCGCGCGGTTTGCTTTGTCTGATGCAATTGCCGCCGCGCAACACTCCGAGAGCTTAGTCAGTTTAGTTTCTGCGCTCTCGTCGGTCGGTCGGCGCTCGCCCAGCAGCGACGTTCGCGCTGCGGGCGCACGGATGCAATACTTGGACAACTCGGATACCGCTTGCCCGCCGGAACATCCCGATGCACTCAACACTGGATACTGTGCTTGTGCGTGCTGTGTGTGTGTTCCGTACACCGTGTTTGGTGACGACGCGCGCCTTGCATTGTCTGTTGCAGTCGGGGCCAGCGCTTCGAGAGTTTAGGTTTCTCTCCGCTCCCGTCGGATTGTCGGCCGGCGTTCGCTCGGCGGCGACGTTCGCGCTGCGGGCGCACGGATACTGACGCGTTTATCGTTGCCCTGGATGGATACCCACTGACCTCGGCTTTGAATTTTTATGTAGTGTGAAGCTGCCGACCCATTGCAGTTTGGCTCGGCATCTGGATGCGCTGGTGTGCGTGGTGACAATACTTGGACAAATCGGATACCGCTTGCCCGCCGAAACTTCCCGAGACACTCAACACTGGATACTGTGCTTGTGCGTGCTGTGTGTGTGTTCCGTGCACCGTGTTTAGTGACGACGCGGCGACGCCTAGAAGACCGTGTGCGCCGCCGGAATTACCGCTGCGCTCACCACTGGACTCTACAAAAGTATTTCGCGCCATGCCCTTAGCCGTTACAAGCGAGAAATCGTCGCGATTTCAGACCCAGTCCGCCTCGGTCTGAAATCGCGACGATCTCTTGGTTGTAATGGTTACGAGCATAGCACGAAATTCTTTTGTAAAGTCCAGTGGTGAGCGCAGCGGGAATTTCGGCGGTTCACCGCCTGGGCCTAAATTGGGGCTTGAAATGCGCGGTTCCAGGCTGGATACAAACTGGTGCCCCAATTTTGGGTCTAGGCGGAACCGGCATTTTTCATTCCGGCCTGTATCTGACATTTTCGTACGGGGTCCTTCTGGCTAGCTATTAGCCGCGTGCGCGACCGAAAGCGTCGCTGTGGTCGGCCTTCCACGATTGGCCGAACGCTGACTATGACGTCGGAAAGGGGATTTATCATCGACGGAAATAAGAGGAATGAAAGAACTTTAATTTTGACGGTGTTGGCAGTGTTCCTTTGAGAGCGCAATGATTTCAAGTTTCCACCATGCTAATAACAAACACCATCGAACTTTCTTGTTTGCAAGGTAATGACGTCACAAGGGGGAACCACAGGAGGGCGCCACCAAAACATCTCGCGGCTAATAGGCAGGGACTCCGAAACCGGGGGGGCAGGGGGGGGGGGGGGCAGAGCTTCCCCCAAGATTTTTTAGGATGGGGCTGAGCCCCCTCCCCCCCCCCCCCCCCCCCCCCCCCACTCCGACTTCGAAGAAACGAAAAATTAATCTATTGTAAATCCTCCAGTCCGCGAGGCGGCGGAAGAGGCCGGATCAATGCCAAATAACCTTCTTCCGCTTTGCCCAACAACGTGGACTGTCAGAGTGGAGTCAATGAAAAGGTTCACTGAATACTATGCTAGAGTTCAGGAGACACTGAACGAGCTGCTACAAGGAGAATATTCGATTGAAGACAACAGCAGGGCCACAGGGTTATGTGAGGCTTCTGAAAAGGTTTGAAATGCTGCTAGAAATCGGCCCATGCGAAGAACTTGAAAGGGTACTGCAACGTTCAACGTTTCGCGCCGCAGGTATCAAAGAGGCTGCAGAGACTCTCTGCGAGGCAATGTCCCGTCTGCGTTTTGAAGTCGCGTTTGAAGAGTTGTGGGACTGCACGAGCTCAACTGCATTGCGGCTAGGTTTGAAGGACCCTCGCAGCGCAAAGCCGACAAAACCGCCAAAAAGGTTTTAAATGAGCAACACACCTTCTTCGCCAGTTGTAGTTGATTGCAAGGCAGCGTTACGGAAGGAGTACTTTGCGGCTGTAGACTGCATTATGAGTGAAACTCAACGGCGGTTTAAACAGCCTGGTATGAAGCAGCTAGTAAAACTAGAGAGCACTTCGATTAACGCCACCGTGGGAAGACAGTTCACAACAGATGACTTGAAAGAGGCCCTAGGAGTGCATGCGTGGGATTTGGATCTGGCCCGACTCTCTGCGCAACTTTTACTTTTGCCGGCTCTTTTATGCAACCTTGATTCCCTCAGACTTGACGTCATATTGAGGCAAAATCCGACAAAATTCGTGACCTGAACAAAGTCGTAAAATATTCGAAACGTCTCCATTCTGTGCCTGCACCTGTCGCTTCCGGGGGAAAGCCCGTTTAGTGCCTTACGCCGAATTAAAACCTATCTACGCAGCCGTATGAGTCAGAGAGGGCTAACACATACCCTTATTTTGCACATTCAAAAAGGAAGAACTGCCGAGCTCAACCTGGACGACATAATCAAGGAATTTGTCTCCAGGACTGCTGAGCG
The DNA here is from genome assembly GCA_013358835.2 of Ixodes persulcatus. Lineage (NCBI taxonomy): Eukaryota > Metazoa > Arthropoda > Arachnida > Ixodida > Ixodidae > Ixodes > Ixodes persulcatus. The sequence goes on from JABSTQ010009375.1 coordinate 46,461, forward strand.
AACGGCGACCTTTGATTTACCTTGAGACGATCAACACACATGGCCTTGGACTTGGGGCCTATATATGGATCTGTTTTCTTCACCACGCTTTTGTGCACATGTTCTAAATATGTATTAAGATTTCATTGTATATATGTAATTCTCTTGGCTTAGTCGTTCATTTCATGGCGTGGATGTCTTTTTGGATGAACATTTGAAGAATAACAAACGTGATTCTCCGCAAACTCAATTTTGCAATGTTGTGTATCCTTGTAGGGATTTTGAAATTGCCTGAAGCACTGTGCATAAGCGTTTTCGCGATATTAGAGAGTTTTAGTGGATCGTACGCGAAAGCTTTGAGGGTTGGAAGGTGCATGCGCAAAACGCAATATTGCGCTCTACGCGTATGCATCTCCGACCCGCAACTGTATTGCGTACGCAAGGCTCTTGCGTACGAGCCACTAAAACTCCCTACTGTTGTTATAAAGCAGGAAGGAAAAGTGATTGTACATGCTAAGTAAGGAACTTCATGCAAATAATATTTATTTTTTTAATAAACAATAAGCAAAAATAAAACAACCAAAATTCGGCCCCAGCCCTTGTTTCCTATAATAAAATATATAAAAACAAAATGTTTGACTTCAGCCACCCCCCCCCCCCCACTCAAAATCTACTTCCGGAGTCCCTTCATATGAAGCGTGGAGTCCAATTCAAGGAATAGCTTGGCACACGACAAAAGAAGCAGGGATGTCCTGGTTTCGCACAGCCGCAACGCAGTCAAACGCACTCAAACGCTCTCAAACGCACCATTGTGTAGGGTCCTTCTGGCTAGCTATAAGGGGTATTCACTGGACGCCATAATTGAGGGCGCTGTTTAGAACGCATGCACAAAACGAGCTCACGTTAATGCGTAGCGCAATTTCGTGTGCTTCTTGCACATTGGTTGCAATGATGTCAGAACCGCAATCTCTTATTGGCTGATTGAAAAAAATAGTGGATAGACCTCAAGGCATCTAGCATCGAAGTCTACCCACTATCATTCCTATCAAAGCCAATCGGAACTCGGCGTCGTTCTGACGTCACCGCAACCCCTGCGCAAGGAGCGGACGACTTGCTCTCCGCATAGGTTGCTAAGACAGGCAGTCTTGATGATGGGAAATCCACGTAGCAAAAGAACCGTGGAAACTCGCCGTCAGCACGTGCTCAGCAGTTGCGCACACAGCTATGGACGCCAGTGAATAGTCCCTGTGGCAGACGCCAAGAACGCACGTCAAGCCTTCTATCTGCGTCTCGTGCACGCCCTGGTTCTGCCCGCTAAGGTTGACCAAACTCTCTCTATATACGGCTCTTCCTTACATAGCATTCATCTAGGGACGTACGGTTCACACAGCCCCGTGACGTATTAAGCGTGGCTCCCAGTTCAAGGCGATAACCTGGCACGCGACATTCGAGGCAGAATGTTTCGATGAATTATACGTAACGTAAGAAAACGTAAGTAAAAGGTGCTGTGTGAAGCAGCCTTTACACGAAAATCATGTTTTCTGGCCATCCTGCGGCTCTTTTTGTTTTTCCTGGAACATGGGGCTAAATTATCAAAGAGCTGACACTTTGACGTCACGTGGCACTAAATTTCCGATAAATTTATCAAAGAAGTTTCCCGTTAAATTTGGCTCAGAGCTTTTGCCGAAACGTTTTTCCGCAAAAATTATCCCGCGAAATTTAGCGGATAAATTTTCCCGGCAAATGTAACGAAGACATTTATCCGCTAAATTTAGCGTGAAAGTTGTGACGTCGTGTGACACGACGTTATATGGCACTGTGACCTCAGTTATGGAACTCCCGCGAAGGGGGGTACTCCCCCCCCCCCCCCCCTCCCCTCACTTACATCCCTTCAGCCTCCCTTCGTTTGAAGCGCCATCCACATTTCCGTTTCAAAACTGTGTGTTCCATAGGGTATATGGATCTGCCAAAGAGTACGATGGGACGACACGTAGACGTTGCACTTCGAAACGTATGTATTCCATAGAATACACTGCAGTTACGATAGCAGCCGTCCGGCGCATCGAACGACGAAAGGCGAGCCGTGGGGAAAAAGGGGGAATATTCACGTGCGAGCAGCGCCTACGAGCGATATACGGTAACTGAGCTTATCTCATAACATTGCCACAATGTCACGACACTGTGAGTCCCCGCTAGGTCAAAAACGTTCCTGCTAAATTTAGGGGAGTAGTTTTCCCACTAAATTTAGCGGGCCACGACGTACACGAAATGCACATGGGATTCGCCGCGAAACCTCGCCATCAACTTCTGTTGCAGTAAACATCACTTGGGACGTAGCGCTAAATTACTTTATTTGCAAACTGGTAAAAAGATAAAGAGAACAAGAGGAATTGTGGTGCCACTTCAGCGATATCCGCTTCACCTCTGCATTTCAGTATACTGTATATATCGACATACAATCTGATTTTGGGAAATCATCTTTGCGCCTCTAGTTTCCCACTAGTTTCTTCCGGTTGAGGTAAAGTGCCTAGTCATGTCGAGGAGGTACTAAAGGTTTTAGTGCCGATTGTGTCATCGGGGATTCTGTTGTTGCATGCATGCATAGACAGCGGGAGGTAGTCAGCGCCAATGGGCGTCTGGTGTCTCTGGTATAGATTAAAAATTTGGCCAGTGCAGTACCATTGCTATTGCCTGGGGTCTTTATATAGCGTGCATCACGCAGTAGTTACAATACTACGGCATGCCAGTACGATGCCGGACCGGATCCAAACGGGCTGAGGTGGGCAATGTATATATACCCTATGAGAGATCGAAAATGTTACAAAAAAATACTAAAGTTGGAATTCATTTCACCATCCCCTTTCCACCCAAGTGGAGAGTAGAGAGGAAGAAAGCCATGTCCTTCCAACACCGACAAGACGAAACATGAACCAAGCATCCGTTCGTTGACGTCTCGTGCTCTGCAGAAAAACCCACAAAAAACAAAAAAAAAAAAAAAAAAAAACACCGGAACTTTTTTTTTCTTATTGTTGCTTTTGCAGATTTATTACTGTCTATAATTATGTTAGTTAAATCGCTTCTCCTTTGTGTCGCTTTATCCTTGCTCTCTTTTCTGGCATTCCTTTGTCTCCCTCTTCACCGGAAAGGCTCATCCGAAGGAAACTAATTAATTCGAGGAAATTAAATCAAATCGCGATTTATGCTCTTCATATGGTGGGCTTTCAAATGAGGTTCCGTCTGGATTTTAAACGAAGCCGGTACTATCTATATACTGAACATGAATTGTAGTGAGCGAGTCGGTTTGACAAAGGGCAAGAGAGTAATTACCCGGTACTGAATCCAGTAGTTGGCCGCGTTGACCTCGCCGTCGTCTTGCGTAGGGTCCCAACTCACAATGCCTGATGTGTCTTTCACGTCTGTGACGTTGGGCCGTGTTTTCAGCACGGGATAGTCTACAAACAAGGATTGGGAGACAAAATATTACTCAAATGGTATGGTACTTCGACACTAAAACTACTTGCTGTCGTTATACCCCAGATATGTTGCAACTTTTGTCTTTTCGTTAGTTACCCTAAGGCCTTGCATCTGGATATGGTATCGCTGGATACTATGGAATTCTTGCGCGTGCTTTGATTAACACCAAGCACGTGTTTTTGCACTTTATTTTCCGTATGTCTCAACAAACTGAACCATGTGACAAAGGAAAAAAAATTAAAACAATGTGCTCTTTCCTTTGCCGTTTAAGCCTCCCATATACGCAGAATGAATTCTCGACCGGTGCAGTCAGTTCGTCGAACAACGTTTCATCGAGAGATCGTTTAGCTGATATAGCGTTCGTTTCATCGACTCACTTTGCAACGTATAATCTAAAACAACCCTGCATATTTCGGAACCAAAGTTTTACGTCTCGCCTGGTTTATGGGGGGAGAGAGAGGGAAAAGGGGGGAGGGGGGAGGAGGGATCGAGGCTTAGGTAAACAAGCGTCAGTGAATTATGAACTTAAAAGCGCTAACAATGTCAAGTACACAAAAAGTAAAAAAAAAAAAAAAAAACTCTCGGCAACAACAACTACAATATGTTAGTTTAATGACAGAAATCAGTGACTGTAGTCGCTGACGTGTTAAAAATTAGATGCTCTGCTTCAAGCGTGAGCTTTCTGCCTTTGATAACCCTTCGTTGCACGTGCAGACAAAGCCCGGCGGAACGCAGAACAAATTCCACGTTCGTGTTTATACAGCGTAAAGTCGGCCTGCCTTTGAGGTGCGGCGACTGGTTTACGCTGTAAATGAGAAATTTAGGCAGTGCAGTACCACTGCTGGCCTGGGGTCTTTAAGGTGCACCACGCAGTAGTGATACACGACCGCGCGCCGGTACAATGCTCGTCCAGAACGAAACGGGCAGGGGTGGGTATTGAATTAACCCCGGAGGTTTTGCAGCGCGAGTGCGGAGCGCTAACACACTCGGAAGGCACCGAGAGCTGGAGGCGGAGCTGCTATTCCTGTCTCATGATTGTTACTTTGGTATTTTCTTGTCATCTGCACATTGGCTATATGCCCCTACCTGATTGTTTCTGTAATCCGTTTCGCCATGTCCCATTGCTGCGTATCTCGCCATTTTGTGGAAATAATTCCGTATAAAACATTCATTCCCCCCCCCCCCCCCCCCCCAGCAATAACTGCGCTTCTCAATGTTTTCAGCTTTGTCAAGTTGTGCTGAAACTTATAACTTGCCATTCTATTTTATATCTATAATGATACGGTCTAATAGTTTGCCAATTCGTCATAAAAAATCTGTGTTCTAGACTAATTGTTGTGCGCAGCTTTAGTTTTAGATTCCGAGAGTAATTAAAACGTAAACTGTAACTTAAAGAAACACTTCGGTTAGTTTTGAATACATATTTAGCGACGCATAGATTTGAATATATATTTAGGGTGCTGACAGGTGGACCAGCGGGTCTTCGTGGTGCCAGAAATTAATAAAATAATCGCCACCGGCGCCCGCTCGAAATTTTTTTTCGAACTACACTCTAAAAAAAAGCCCGTGCGTCTACTTTCCCGCACAACACGGAGGCAGCTCAGCGAATGACTATGCGGAAACATATGTTTAGACCAAAAAACGCAGTCTGAGTTGTGACATTAAGCAATGCAAAACGTCACGCTTGCATTGCCTAATGTCACAACTCAGACTGCGTTTTTTAGTCTAACCATATGTTTCGGCATCGTCATTCGCTGAGCTGCCTCAGTAAGTTGCGCTGATTGGCTCTCCGAGTGTTGTGCGGGAAAGTAGACGCACGGGATTTTTTTAGAGTCTGCAGTGCCAGTGGTGACCAGCTCGAAAAAATTGTCTGGCTTAGGCATTCCGTCAAACGCATTGAAGGTGCGATAGCACTAATACGCAGTTCCCACTCCGCTACGCAGGTCCCGTTCGTACGCAGCGGAGGGGGAGAGAAGAAAGTTTTAGCATACCGTTTATCCCTCCTCCCACTTCGCGCAGCACAACACCATTGGTCGCGCGCGCAGCGACGTCAAGACAATAGCTGCGCTCCGTTGTTGACACTCTCTTCTATGGCATTGCTTTGGTGCGAGCAACTCCAGCATTTGTCCCGTCTGTTGTTGGCTCTATACCAAATGAAACATCGACCCGGAAACAGCTTGCTAATATTAACTGAAGTTCGTGAAATTAGAAGGAAACGCGTAGTAAACATTACGCAGCGAGTGTGCGTAAAAAACATTTAGCCGGTGCGTAGCACGGCAGTTTCCACTAGAGTCACCGACAGCTTCGTAAACGCAAGACGTGGCGAGTGCCAAAGATTCTATTAGCCCTTCGCAGCTAATGAGAATGCGGCATTGGCTTATGAGAACTCCAAATAAGGAATTGGGAAGCAGTTAGCGTCAAGATAATATGACGCGTCTTACGTTCCTTAAACTGGCAGTGCTTATATAGCGATCGCACCAAAAGCACGCAGCACTATGCGGCCAAGGCAAAAGCCCACCTAAACGAAGGTGAAAAAAAAAATGGTTCGGCTGTGGTTTTTAGTTAGCCATAAAACATCAGAGCTTAAAAATGAGGTAACTCACCTTTTATACGAGGTGAAGTAAAGTAGAAGTACATCCGCGCAGGATAGCCAGAAGCGCTAGAAAATAAAACTAACATTAGCAATGTTTGCTATGAGAACGCATGCAGACACAGCGCATTTTACCACACCACACACATTCATCCAATGGGTAGAAAATCGGCACTGCACTAAACGGGAGCCGATCAAAGCGGATAAATGACACAAAACTACTTCGGCGTTAATTTTCGAAGAACCAAGAAAATTTGTGCAATGAGTAGTTCCAGTCGTATACGCCTCGAAACTGAGGCAGGGGAGGAGACTTGGGGGGGCGGGGGGGGGGGGGGGGGGGGGGGGGTATCAGAACGCCGAGCTCTGGCTGGAATGACTCGAAGACGCAAAGCTAGCTCGTCGAAAACGTTATAACGCGGAAAGCCGGCGTCCGGCGTTTGGTTCTCGCATTCGAACGCGTTCGGCGAGTGCAGTGCAGACAAGGGCAGCTGTACTCCGTGTCAATAGTTGCGTGCAGTACAGGCGAAGGCAACGCGAGGCGAGGGGAGATAGGGCAAGCATTAGGGAGGCTGGAGAGTAGGAGAGAAACTCCCTCTCCTTTTTGCGGAACGTGTGGACGAGCGGGACTGGTCGGCCGCTCGGCCACACGGGTACCCATCGCTCGCGAGTGGCTGACAAGCGCCGTCCGTCTTTCGACAATATTCAGCGAGGTTCGGTAGCGCCATCTCTTGCTCTGCGCCAACGGTAAGTGTCGGGAACTCTGATCACGTTTTTAATATGCAAATCGGCCGCACATGAATGCAATTTCAGTTTTTTTAGCATGCTGAGAACTCCTAGATTGAGTTATGAACATAATTCGAGGATCTCAAAAAGCACTTTATTGCCCCTTTAACTGATTGCTTACCGCTTACCCTTCAGTGCTTCCTCCCTTCCTCCCCCGCCCCCCAACATCATTATGCACAGTATAATATATATATATATATATATATATATATATATATATATAATATAATATTTATATATATTATTAAATATAATATCTATATAATAAAAAAATTACAGCTGCGCTCCGTTACCAGAACCCTCCCTCACAGCCCGGTGTGACCAACACCAATAGGAGCAAGCAAGGTTCGTTCAGAGTTCCCATATAACGCTTACTTCTTGAATCAAGAGGCGAGAAATGGGGTCGCAAAGCATTCCCTGCAGGAGTAGCCACGCCCGTGAGCACCAGGGTCGCCATTGACCTTTTGGTTTGTTCTTGCACTCGGCAGTAAGTTTTTACCCAATTAACAGCCTGCCAATTAATTTCGGTGGACATCTCCCAATATTTGCAGAAGGCTCAGATTGAGAGTGTGTCCCTAAGAACGTCTAGCACTCCGAGCCAACGCCGCCTATCCGCTAGTTCCAGCTACGGAGTCGCCGCCCTGATGGCCACCCTTCGAAACGTTACTTGAGTGATTCATTTCGCTGTGTATTCACGTCTCCAGCTCGTCGCTCGCCCTCCCGCGGCGGAAACGGGAAGCGCTCTGGTGAGGGTTCCCCGGCTGTCCTGCTCAGCTGGCACGGCGGAACTGGTCGCGATCATGGCTTGCGAACAGACATTTCCGAAAGCAGCCTTCACTGTCCCAATGCAGTGCTGCAGCCGGTATGGGGTTGTACCTTACTAGAGAGTTTTAGTATTCCGTATAGAAGCAAACGCAAACGCTTTGCGTTTGCGTTAGATTTGCGTGCTCCGCATACGCGTCGTCACCATGATCCAATCCAAGACACCAATTTCGGGCTCTGCGCACGCGCAGTGTGGAACACGCAACGCTAACGCAAACGCAAAATGCTTGCGTTCGCCCGTATACGCAATACGAAAACTCACTACCGTTTCACCGGTTTCCAACACCAACGAAACGTGCTGCAGTGAGCAGACGTGCAAGCGGGTAGGCATTCCTTCGAACTGGAAATGCTGAGATTGGCAAAACGACGTCGCGTAAAAATGAAAGAAACTAAATGTTCTGAAAAGTTTTATAATAACAACGAAAACAAAAAAAACGAAACTTTTTTTTTTATTTAGAAGGATTGATGGCAACTCCTGAAAGTTTTGCAGATTGTCAAACGTCGCGACTTTGACAGCACCTATGCTTTACCCAAAATAATTTAATTTTACATGGAGTTCTGAAATTAGATAGAATGTTTTCACTGATTTTAAACTATTTTTATTTCATAACTTGTTAATTAAAATGTTGCAATTCGCACCAGTGATGATAATTTGCACACTTTTCATTGTCATATTTGTTTGCGCGTTTGAAATTAAATAATATGCAACAAATTATTTTAAAGCTTTAAAAACTGCGTACTAAAATAGCTTAATTATTAATACATATTGCGGCAATATGAATTAATACCCCAAATAAACGCCAACAAACGCCACGATCACAAAATACGCCATTTAACACTAATAGTCTTTCCAGAAAGGTCTCATTTTGTGTTCTTGTCAGCATATGTAGAACTCTGACATCGTAATCAATATACAAACAGTCAAACACTTTATGTAATATAAAGTCCCATGCGTCACGCGTTGCTTTAAAAAGTCACACACACGATCTGCTGTCTGACTCGGATTCCGTCTTTGGGCTTTTGTAGTGAGAACAGTGTTTCTTACTTTATGCGTTTTATGCGTTTTAGTGAGCATATTGTAAACTCATCACCCGTGGCGAGATTTTGTAAAATTTTGATTGGTTCTGTCATTCTTGTGCATGGAATAATGTTAAAGCAATTCATCATCTAAATACCCCAAAACCTGTTTAAAGGCACGCAGTTCATTATTTCACGCGAGAATGATCTGAGCAAGAAAAGGCAGGCAAGGTCACACAAATATGAGCCCTGCCTTTTGCAACAAATAGAATATTCGATGTTACTTCTAAGGTGTATGAAAGACTGTCTTCAAAGGGACACTGAACTCCAAAATATTTTCAAGTGCGTGGATCGCGCACGTAAATCACAAAATAAAGTTTCCGCGAATAATTTGTTTAGCTCAACAATTGCGTTGTGAGACAAATCTTTATTTATGAAAGAATTCGAAATTAACACCTATACCGATAAATTAAATCCGAAATAAAGATTAGTTTCGGTTTCGATCCAGAATTAAAACGTGCCTTCTGGCGTAAATAGAGAGTTTTAGAATAGCGTAAAGACCCTTGCGTCAGCACTGCGTACAACGCGCGCAAGCTGTCGACGTAACGTTACGGAGCGCGTTGAACGCACACTTTTAGTGTAGCGGAAGGCAAACGCATACTTAAAGACTTGCAGCGCCATCTAGATGTGCTCCGGCGAACTGCTTCAAACAATCTAAGGCGGGTATTCGGTCAAGCCAATCCAGCACCGCGAATCTCGTCGCTTTGCCAGCTTTGCTACGACACTCGATTCGACACCCGATAGAGCTAAATTAATACGCCTTCGATCCCCCGGCTTCTTCACATTCGACACTCGATTCGACACCCGATAGAGCTAAATTAATACCCCTGCGCTCCTCCGGCCCTAGCCCACTCGATCGGCGTGCGGGCCGCGGGGCGGCCTTCGGGGGCCGGGGTTTTGTGCGGGAGTTTCGGCCCTGGGAAGGCTGCGGGGGCCCTCGCCCTCGGGGGTCGTACCGGCGGTTCGCGCGCCGGGTCGGGCGGTCTGGCGCGGCATGTGTTTCGCCCTTGAGAGCCAGTGACAAAAGCGCCGGTGCGCATCCACTATTGGCCTCTCCTCCCCCCCCTTTTTATTCTCTTCCAACATAACAACGCGATCTCTCTCTCTCTCTACGAATCGCGTGTATCTCTTTCCGTTGCCTGTTGTGAACGTGTTTCGTCTTTTTTTTTTTTTTTTTTTTTTTTTTTTTTTTAGGGCTGTGCGACCAGCAGTTTCCGATCTATGGTTCGCTCCAGTCTGTTGTGGGATCCCGACATCTCTCTGTTGGTCTCGTCATTGCTTGGAAGTATGCAAGCAATAGGTCGCACCGCTCGCAGTACCGACCGCCCCGGTAAAAACTTTTTGGGTTCGACGGCGTCGCTAACGTTCTTGGCTATCGACACCCATCTTTGTGGGCGCTCGAAAGGGTTCGCGTTATTTCTTTGAGGAGGTTGTGGGTCACCTGTCAATACCGCCCGATCAGGCCGATTTCCACTCGCTCTGAGGAAGTCACACGGGGAAGCGCTACCATTGAGAAAAGGTTTAATCTGTACTTAGGTTCAGAGTCCAATGAAGAGGAGGGTCAAGGCTGTCTAATGGTCCGGGTCTTTTGTTGGAGGCCTTGCTCGGCACCGGCTCTTTCGTCTGTCTCCAACTCCGAACTCCGCGTGTCCTCGCCCGCCACGAGCCTCGCCCTTTTTCCCTTCTTCTTCTTTCTCTTGCTTCCACAAGGTTGAGGTCATCTTCAACGGTGAAGCGAACCCGTACAACGCGCGTAGCACTTCCACTGGTTTGCCTCACCGCCGCCATTTTTCAAAATGTAGTAGTCTTGCGCTCTCCCGTGCGCAACGAGAGCAACGAGAAGGGCACGCAGGTGACCGCTACGTACGCTCGCAAAAATCGATAGCGAGCGTACGTACGCATAGGTTGCTGCAGTGCGTACGTATGGTTCATGCGCAGTGTGGAGGACGCAGCGTTAACGCTAACGTAGGGGGCTTGCGTTTGCTCCTATACGCAATACTAAAACTCTAATATTACGCTGAACTCGGTTTTGTTTTCAGGGTAAAGAGGTGACCTGCGCTCATAAAACCCTAGCTTCCTCGTATAAGCAGGACTAATTTGTGCCGCTCAGTGAAGCCAGCACACTAGGCAGGTTTCGGAACAGGTATAACGGCACGGAACTCTGACCCTGACTATAACCGCCATTTCGGAAAACGAGTGGCGCCACCTATAGTGAATTGGAGTCGCGAATACGGTCGGAAAAGAGGAAAGTGGTGCTAATGAGCATATAAACCAATTATTAGCCCATACAAGATCAATACTGAGCGTCGCGAGTGCGCTAAATAGAGGTCACATGACCTCTATTTCTTTTCTAGCTGTGTCTGACGACATTTCTTGCACACTATCGGCTCGAGCCCTTCCCCAGTAGCATCACGATAGGTCTTTCTTCAGGCGGTGATCGTGTCGTACACGATAACAAGCAGAGAACTACACATGTATTTCCCTTTACACGTAACTGGCCTACAGGTACTGCTAGAACACTGAGTGCGGAATGATCACCCTCCTAACCGCCGTGTTGGCGCGATCAGCGCTCCTCCTATATTATCTTGAACTTCCGGACAGAGAGTAAAGGCTTGTTCACACGATGCATTTTTCTCGCGCATCTAGTGTCGCGAAATGTAGTTTCGCGAAATGGTTGCGCCGTCTGAACGAGTCCGAAAAGGACGCGCGCATCTAAAAAAAGTTGCGCGCACACCTCGCTTCTGGAGCGAGCTTTTGCTGAAACTTTGCCGAGTCCTGTCAATCACTCTGAGGGCGCCGCCAATGGCCGCTGAGAAACGCTCTCACGTGGCCTTTGAGGGGGGAGCGAGCTGTTTGAGAAGACCACTTCACTGCCGGTGTTGTAGCCGAGCCAAATCCGAAAAAACCGAAACCACGAACGATGGATACTGCCGGCGCTTCCGCAAGCACGTCAAGCACCACTGAAGGAAAAGTGAGTAGCATATCGGAAAAAAACATCCAGCGATGGACGAAGACAATTAGCGGGAGTTGGCGAGATTAGAATAGTGCTCATAGCGTTGTTGTCGTGACGATACCGCTGGATAATACCCCCGTTGCACGGGCACCCTCAACCGTGGTTAACTCAGCTTTAACTGCTGTTACGTGGCACCACAGTTACCGCACTATACTCTCAGACAGCTATTTCAGAAGAAGTGAAGAGCGCGTGTGCCACTGCTTTGATGGGTGCTCAAAATGCTCAAGCGCACGGTCGCCAATAGCTTTGACTGCATAGCCGCAGAATGTTGTCCGCAAGTATTGTGCGCTAACTGTGGCTTAGCGTAACTGCAGTTAAGTGCGCCCATGTAACAAGGGTATACGAGACCATCGAGTAAACTGAAACCAAGTTTGCTTGTTTACAAGCGAACGTGAAACCATTTGCGCTCTCTGAACAGTGCACAGTAAAATCGGGGCAGACATGGGCGCCGAGAAGTAACCAGATTGGGCCACGTAGCGCTTCTATGAATACCATGTGCATTGATAGGAGCTTTGGCAATGAATTGGCTGCGTACGGGCTCGGCGCCGGCACATGTCCTGCACGTAAAGGTGTCCGCCTCAGTCGGCTTTGCGCACATGCGAGATCGCTCCAAGTAGTGCAGTATGTGAGAAAAACAAAATTAAAGTGAATTGACTGCATAAAATGCGCAAAGCAGGTCCCCAGATAAATAGTGATCTGATTCGGAGCGTCACATCATGGTCAACACCGAAACTATTTTCGCGAGTCTAAACGTCATCGTTGTTGCACGTGAAGCGGTACGTGTGAACGAGCACATTTCGCGAAACTTGAGTGTCGCGAAACCGTTGCGCGCCTAAAAGATGCATCGTGTGAACAGACCTTAAGAGTGGTGAATTTAAAGTGTCCCTACAAGAGGCGGGGCACTGATTGAGCGCCGTGTCAGCTTTCGCCTTCGTGTGTTCAATCAGTGAGGACCCAACCAAACGCTGAGGCAGCGCCCAGTCTGTGCCTCGCGTCTTGTTGATGACTCCGCAAATTCAGCACTACGGCCTTGCCATTGGAAGGCGTTCTCTGAGCATGCGCCGGGAACCACAAGCTCAACCCACCTTGTGGGCCTTTTGGAGAGGATGCCATTCCGCAGTGACGCCGAAAAGTTGGACTTCCTATATTTCTTGAAGACGACGTCGACCGTCCGCGCAGACGGGTTCCAGGATGATATGCGGAAGTCGTGCAGGGCGCTCTTGCACACGGAGGAGCGCTGCGAAAAGGCACATGGTTCGCAGTAAGTCATGCAGCCTGAGACTGAGTGCTGACATTTGGCTACGTGAGACCAAATTTGGCGTAGTTTAGAGATCACGAAGTTAACTTGAGTCGAGTTTGATGTATATGGGCAACTTGACCTGTGCAGCATCTCTTGACAAACTGTCTTTAACGTGCTTCATGCAGTTGAGATTACACGACCGTACACCGGTACGACGCTCATCCAGATCAAGACGAAGCACGGGAGGTAATCCAGTAACTATTTTTTTTTCTTACAAGGTTTACGCAAAAGCCTTCCATGTCAAACAGCATCACAACACGGACAGCTCCTGTTATAGTCCAACGCGCTGTTTCCAAACAAGCCCTGACGAGGTGTGGGCAAACGCGCAATTCCCGCACGATGTGTGGGCACTGCGCGTGCGCAGAAAAAGTGGACCGTCTGCGCATGCGCCCCGCCAATAGCTGCGCCACCGCAGTGGCGTGACGCCAGCGCTGCCTCTTGGTGTATATATAGTTTCATGCACCGATGGTGAACGTGTCACATGACGCCTATGGTCACTGACTGCACGCAGGATTGGCGAGTCCCGATCCTCTCCTCCTGCAGCCATCGAAATTGCGGCATTAGCCGATAAGAATGCCGTAGAACGAATCACGAAGCAAGAGACGCAGATATAATCAGCAAGGTCCTGGGTCCTCTCACTGAGAGGAGTACCTCCTCCTATGCTCCGTGTCACTAAGTTCCGTGTCACTAGACTGTTCTGTGCAGTGCAGGCGAAGGCAGCGCCAGACGAAGAAAAAAAGGTCGAGCACTATAGTAAGTTACAGCTCAAAAAGGTGGGGCGAGGGAAAGGAAGGCCGGCGGGCAGGAAGCAGTCAAAACGCTGGAGACAGTAGGATGTTTCCCGTGTTCCCGTTCCTGAGAAGAGTACACGGGATGTTTCCCGTGCACTCTTCTCTCCCGTGTTTCGTCTGCTTCCTTCTCCCCGGCCTTCCTTTCCCTCGCCCTATCTTCTTGAGTTGTACATAGGAAGGCGGGACGGGAGAGGAGGGCGATGGAGGGAGAGAGGGAGAGCACTAGGAATGTTAGAGAGAGGAGATTTCTCTCCTACCCAGCCTTCCTGGTGCTTGCCCCTTCACCCCGTTGCCTTCTCCTGTACTGCACGCAACCAACAACAAAAGAAGTTATTTTTTTAATAGGGTAATTGTATAGGTTCTGTTTGTTCTCCTTTCGCCGCCAACGACGTATTGGCTGAGAAGCGGACATGTGCGCCGAACTAGATCCAACCATCATGCGAGAAATTTGCGACCATGCAGGCACCAAGTTTCAAACGGAGGATGTTTCTCGCTGTGCGTTTGCGAAATATGCACCCTACACTAAAATCGAACGAACTGGAAGGTTCCTTGAGCATTGAACATTATGTGTAGCCACTGGGTACAGTATAATTGCGTATTTTTATAACGCGAGTGATGTTTTAAAACATATTTCCAAAGTCCGGGAAGCAAGCAGTCTATACTCCGTTCACCCTTAAGCTGAGATTACGGCGGGAGCTACGTGCCCGCCGGACCAATCAGCCACCTCCCTCTTATCACGTGACCCGGCTATCCGCGCATGGGTATGGCCGGGAGCGTGATGACGTGGCGCAAGCGGCGTATGACAGGTCCAGCGAGGACGTAGCTTCCACTGCAGTCTCAGCTTTGAGATGAACGGAGTATGGAAGGTTTTCGTCTAAACCGAAAGGTGGTTTGGGTGTTTTGTGTTGTGGGTGAAAGTCGTGCGTCGCGACCTTGAAAAAGAGGGTGGTTGGTGGTTTTGTGGGGTTGTATTTCTGTATGTAAGGAGGGTGATTGAATAAAATTATCAGCTGAGTTAGAGAAGTTGTCTGTCCTTGCTACTTTCTCTTACACTGTAATTCTTTTTTCCTCCTTCTGCCCCAGTCTCGGGTTAAAAAGCATCATGGTAAACTTCCACCAGCTCTCCTGCGCACTGACTGCGATTTCGTTACGGAGGACGATCGCAGTGATTGCTCGCGTCTGCGGCGCTCGCGGAGTGATACGTGACCGGCACAATCGGGCACCTCTCACCACACAACAACCCGCAGCTAAGGCTTGCGAACAAACGACGTTTGCGACAGCTACTACGCTCTACCGAGGGCATAGAGAGAAACAGGAGACAAAGGACAGGAAGACGGCGCACGCGCAGCGCGTCGCCGCACTATATCCTCTCTGCTCCGCACCCCGCGGCACGCCGCCTCACAGCCACGCCATGCTCTCCTCAGGGTTTCCTGCAGAAACGACGGTCGCTTCCCGCAGTGCGACCTTGGATCAGACATGGCCGCCCTGTAAGCATCATTGCGATACTCTACTCAGCAAGCGGAGCATATACAGTTGCTCTACCTCCTCCAAGCGCTCACTGTGATGGTCCCAGTTAGAGAGGATGCGTTAGCTTTCGCAAGAGATGTTTTATAGCGAAACGTCGGCTACGTCTTTGAGGTTTTTCAGGAGGTATCTTTGTGACTTCTTTTTGTCGGCGTTTTTGTGCTGCACTGGTGTTTGTTCATTCAACGGTCAGGAAGGATTAGAAATATGCCACACACACGCACACATTATGATTTTTTCGTTTGAGGGGTGATATTTTGACTCCTATTCACAGCAATGCGTGCGTAGTCACTTGCAGCCCGTCAGGAGTAAGTTCTTCGCTTTGGCACACGAGCACAGCACGCGCCAAGCATACCAACAAATGCGAGGGCAGCAACCAAAAGCGATATCACCTAGAAGGTCTGCGCATGACGTCATCGTTAGTGGATCCCCGACTCGCCCCAAGCGGCAAACACACCGAAGCTTGACGAGAGCCACGTCACAACTCCGTCACAGCGATCGAAATGAAACTAGTAAGTCTTCGTTTTGCGCTTGGTTTTTCTCTGCATTCCACATTTGCTGCGGTATGTATTGTGGGCTGCTCATTTAGTGGGAAAACGGCTGACTGGGATCTTGATCATGCCTACACTCTACGAAATGCCTGCGCGTCTACTTACGTGCAAAATACTCGAAGAACCAATCTCTGCGATCTACGAAATCAGCTCAGGGAATGATGAGGCGGGACATCTGTCTAGTCCTCAAAATTAAGTCTGCGCTGTGTGTCATTACGCAATGCAAGCATGACGCTTTGCATTTTTTAGCTAATGGCGCTACGCTGGCATATTTTTCTGAGCTGATTTTGTAGACCGCAGAGATTGGCTCTTCAAGTGTTTTGCGGGTAAGTAGACGCGCAGTCATTTCTTAGAGTGTAGGACATGTTCTGGAAGCAACCGATTCTATCCGAAGCTTGCGGCACCCGTCTTAGTGCGGCCGACGGACACGCTGTGACCAGTTCAACAACACAGTATGTACCGTTTGGTTTTCGTTTTAATGCGAAAGCATTTACTGTCCCATGGAGCGAGCCGACGTCATCAGCCGCGCCAAACGGCAGATAAATTCCTGAAGCCGCGACCTCAGGCATCCCAGCTTTGAAACCACGCAGAGAGTCACGCAAAACGGCAGTGATATTAAGCCACCGCGCGTCAGTTTCAATTAGCGCCACCTTATGGCGCTGCGTGTCCGCGAGGCAGCGGCTCCACCGTTCCACGCCCAAGGTCAGCGCGGCGAGGAGCGCGCTCGACCGTCGATGCAAGTACGCCGCAGTCGAAATAAGGGGGCCGTAATGCTTTCGCATTCACAACTCATACGAAATGCTTAGATGTACCTCGAGCTTTTTTTTTTTTTTTTTTTTTTGGGCCGATATGGCTTGGAAGACTGCCATCCTTAACATAGCATACTAGACTAGGTACTGTACATCCAGCGAAATCTAGGAACGCGAGTTGGCATGTTCTGAAATGTGCTCAAACATGACCATCAAGTATACTTCGCAGCTGTTGATGGTCGTTCGTGTTTGTATCGGGTAATTGGGCGTCGTTTGCCAATAGTTGTTCCGTTTTATGCAGCTTGTGCGCGCCTGCAGTGAAAATGTTTCAAGTGCCAGCGTACCGCCATAGGCAAGAGCTTGCGGTATATGCCTGGTTCAAACATTCACGTTGGTTGCGTCCACAGCAACCAAAACGGCCACATTGACGAATTTACCCGTGCAACTGTAACGGACGATTGTTTGTCGAAGGTACTACTTGCATTGCTTGCGACGTTATGTAGGACAAACCGTTTTCCTGGTGACTTTGTGGTTGATGTAGTTCCAGTTGCTGCAAACGCAACGTCGCTAATGTCTGAACCAGGCGTGAAGCGTAAACACACGTGAGCAAGAATCACGTCGCGTCGCGTCACGTCGCCAAGCGGCGTAACCATAGGAACCGCTAATGCCACCGTCCCGTGATAGTGTCAGCGACGGTTGCTATGGTTACGTTGCTGGCGGTGCGATGCGACGTCGGTTTTCGCTCACATGTGTTTCAGGCTATAGTTTCACAAACTGTGCGGCAGATCCGCTGCAGCTCAGCAAAGTTGGAAATTTCGACCTCCGAGAACATGACCTTCGAGAAGGGCGCGAAAGCTCCCTACGTACACAGACCGACAATTTCAGGGGTCATGGGCAAAATGGATTCGTGCATGTGTGTGATAAGTTTGTTATTTTTTTGTGATTGAGTCTTTGACTTTTGTTCGTTGTAATTAACTTTTTTTCTCGCACATGTCACCCTTACAAAAACTACACTGGTCATTGGCAATATATCAGTAGAATCCATTGTTTGTGGCTCTCCTTTCTCTGGCTTAGGGTTGACAGTTTTCGCACATTCTGTATGGACGATCCTGCTTTATAAATTGCTTCATTCTGGTTCCGGCAGTAGTTAGCCAGAAATGTGTTTGCTGACAGATACATAGTCGTATTTGGTCAACATCCTTTCTTCGACGGGCATGAGGACTTCTTCTGGTTACGGACTTTCAATAACTGAATCACGTTTTCTTTTTCTGTTAATTTTTTCAGCATTCGCTGTGTGTGCAGCACAGCTGTCACAGCTAGGGCTTGGGGGAACTTCCGCCCTCCCCGGAAGATTCCCTTGATAAAACTAGTATCCCCCAGTGCAATGTTTCCGTCTTCCAAAATAAGGTTGTTTTCGCAAGCTTCGCAGGTAAGCTTTTTCAGCACCACGTGAGCGCAACAGCCTGCAGTTGGTTATTGTGGGCATCTGGTAGTGTTTAGCCGTGATGTCGCTTGCCGTGATTGTAATGTTGAACTGACTGTTTTCTTCCTTTGCAACTTCTTTATATGTACTGAAAGGTACCTCGCAGGCAGGTCCCAATGATAGCATTTTCTGAAGTCGTAGCTTTGCTTCCGTTTCATAGATTTGGCGGATGGAAATATAGTACTGGGTACCAACAAGCCTGCCTATACTTCCCCAATCTCTCTTCCAGTGAGTCTGTGTGGAACTTGAGAAGGAGAACGTAACTAAATCAAAATTCCTTGAGGCAGTAGCTGGATACCTTATTGGAGCATAGCGAGTCAGCCCTAGTGCAGAATGTGTCTCCTTGCTCAGTCGCCCAATGACTCTGCTGAGTGCTTTCCATGCATCAAGCCAGTCAGCCATGTTGTCATTGAACTTCAGTTTAGGGTCTGCTGTAGGTGTGACAGGCTCTTGCATCTCGCAGTCTATTTCCTTTCATCAAAGTATTGACATTGACTATAGCCCACTATTTTGCAATCAGCTCGACAAAGTCTGCAGTCCCCAGGCTGTGCTTTGTGCCGAGATGCTCACTGAGGTTTCTTAGGGCTTGAGCACCGTAGTGATCGAAGACTTTCAGGACCAATTTAACGTTTTGGCGTTCAAGATTTGGCGGATGTAAGGCCTTGGAACTTGTATATCTAATTAACACGGCAGCGTAAAGGTACCTTTCGCTAAGGGAGGTCCAGTGTTGAACGGAGGTCGCCAAGCTCCCTTTACCGCTACAGGGAGTAACTAGCCTCGGACCCACGAACTCAAAATAAAAATCACAGCTATATAAATATATCTTGTTTAATGCATTATAACAAATTGAAAATATATAAGTAGCAAATTATGAAATAACTGTGGACACAAATCTGATGGAATAATACATTAACGATGAACACATACTCCAGCTAGCAGGTAGCAGCGGCGGCACGTGGAAAACAACGTCTGCTACGAACCCGAACGCGATGTACCACTGCAAGCTCTTCTTCAAGGTTGTAGACGAGTCGTTCGACTCTCCCGCTGAGGACCTTTTATCCACTATGGTTCCGGGGTCCCTTGGTCCGGTGAACTTGGGCGCAAGCACTCGTGGCGCTAGCACTGGGGGCACCAGGAAGAAAGGAGCTCGAGTTCACTGGTCAAAATCCGAAACCTGGACCCTTATCCGCCTGTGGGAAGATAATATCGGCGAGCTTCGGAGGCTCGTCGTCGTCCATTCCTTTCGATAGTGCGACTGGCGTACACGTGAGACTCCGACGTCGTTCGTTTCTGCCGGGCACTATTTAGCTACTTCAGTGAGAATTTTGCGGAAAAATGGAGCTGTTAAACAGAAAAAGGTCGCCAACCTCGCAATGGAAACTCGTAAACGCAGATGATTTAGGGCCAGTGTGACCAGACGGGTAGGACGTTTTAATGCAAGACTTATTTTACGCCCTTAGACTTGGAGAAAAAAAAAAAAAGAAAGTGCCGCAAAAGCAAACACAAATAATATTTAGGTTTTAAATGTGATATATCACACACAATAACCAAAATCTGCGCGTCAATCCGATTTCGAGGAATAATTGTTTATCTCGTGCTCCTCTCGCGGTTTAGCAGGAATGCAATCGACATCAACTCAGAGTGCTCCGTTTACTTATCATGTGATTCAAAACTAGGGGTGTCGCGAACTTTTGTCGAACCTCAATTTTGACGTCGAACCTTAAGGCTCGCTGGTTCTCAGAACCTTCGACTTTTCACTAAAGTTCGAAGAAGTTCGATTTATGGACAGTGTTGCCCTGCTTCTACACGAACATTTCGAATTTTGGGAAACAAATAATTTAGAAAGTAGTTTATATTGTATAAAATTGTTACCAGTGTTTACACCATATAAAAGCGAAAATGTGCGCTTTTAATGCATTCGTTTGTTAGTAATGTGAGCCAGTGATGGGGGGCCAATACACCCAGCAAATATTGCACTTTTCCACCGCCAGATGGAATCAACTGTATTTTTTAGGTTTCGCGCATGCGCACGAAATTTGAGCTTCAGTCGAACCTTTGTCGAACATCACGTTGAGGGCTCGAAAAAGTCGAACTTGGTCGAACATGAACCTGGGCAGGTTCGCAACATCCCTATTCACAGCGCCGCTTAATACAGGTACCTTCAGCTAAGGGACCTAAGCTAAAGGTACCTTTACGCTGCTGTGTGAATTGGGTATTAGTCCGTAGCCCAACCTCGCCAGCTGGACACTCTCGTGAAGCTGTAATTTTCGCAAGGCGTCAAACGAAGTAAGGCGTCAAACGTCAAACGAAGTGGCCAAAATTATTTTGTTTCAGCCAGTTGTTTCGTATGCATTTTAACAGGTGCACAGGATCCACAATTAAAAAAAAGCGGACGGGCTTTGTCTTCTGAGTGACCATAAACGATCCGGAGCTCAGTGGAGTCAGCAAACAGCAACATCATCTTTCGGTTGACGGCATTGTTGTCTGTTACAACAACGATTATTTTAAACCCTAAGCTTTTTAGTCTGAGTATAAGTTTCTTCACGAAACAGTGCAGCTGCTTTGTGTCTATCTTGAAAACAGGAAGGATATGAAAAACATCTTTGTTCGATGAAAGCAAGCTCTGAATAATAAAAAAACATGAGCTGTTCGTACCGCTTTGCAGGCGCTGGAAGAGCTTCCTTGGATGTTTCCTCCGTTGCAGTCAATGTACAGTTTTAAGTGTACCTCATCCAACATCAGAGTGGAAATTTTTTCATAATCTTAAAAATTCTAGTTTTTTTTCTCCTTCTTTTTATGTATTCAAACAGTTGTTCATCATCTTGCTCTGTGGAAGGATCCAGCTGCTGGTTGGAACACAGCCTTCTGATTGTAGAAGGATGTAGAAGCATGATGGGTGAGGTACTTATAAACTTGTATGAATGTGGTGAATTGTATAGACATTGTAAAAATTAAATAATATGTTGTGTACTTTGGCTTCTGTTTGAGCACACCATCCACTTGTTACCATAAAAATGCCAGCGCCTCCGCTAGAGTGAACTATAAACGACTGAGTGGAAAGAGCTACAGGCTCCGCTCATGCTTAAAGTTGCACCTTGAATGTGGAAAGCGATCAGGTGGAACCAAGCCACTTCGATCGCAGTGCCACCTTCGCTACAATCGAAGCGAGCGACGACACAGGTCAAGGTCATATGGGTATTATAGCCCCTAAGGGGCTATATCCTATTTTTTTAATGATTTTGACGTCAGAGGTAACATCAACAAACCACGTCACGACGACGCCACGACGTCATCGTCGACTACGACGTTACGCGACGCCAAGATACTATCGTAAGGCCGTCGTGACATCGCTTCGCGTCGAGGACGACGCCCTTTCGCAACATTAAGTCGCCGTTGTAACGCGGTCGTGACGTCGCGTTCATGACGACGCCGTTACGCGACATCAAGTCGCCGTTGTAACGCGGTCATGATGTCGCGCCGCGTCGAGGAGGACGTGGACGCGGTCGTCGACGCCGAAGTTGACATCGACGCCCCATGAAACGTCAAACATCGCTATGATGCCACGTTAACGTCGTCCTGGCGTCGTCGTCAACGTCAACGTCACAACGACGTCACGACAAAGCCTTGAAGGCGTGTAACGTCGTCGCCTTCGCAAACATCAACGTCAGCGTGCCGTCACGACGAAGTCTTGACGTCGTGTAACGTCGTCATCGCCGACGATGACGTCTACGTCGACAAGTTGTCGGGACGTCGAGTTGCGCTATGTCGACAACGACGTCGACGACCTGACACCAAGCGTCTTAATGACGTCGCATTGACAAGGACGCCATCATCTTGACGTCGTTGACGTCGTCGTCAACGTCAACGTTGACATCAACGTCGTTGACAACGAAATATGACGTCAGAACGCAGTCTTAATGCCGTGTAATGCGCCTTGTCAACGTCGATTACGACGTTGACTTCAAGGCGTCGTCGGGATATCGTATTGCATTGTGAAAAGTTAGGTTGCGGTGACATTATGTATTGACGTGACGCATGACGTCAAGGTTGTATAAAAAGTATAGCCCGGCGTTCTATTGTTTCTATGACTTTGACCAGTGTGCCGGTCGAGCTTGGCGTTGGAACGAAACGAATTTCTCATAAAAAACGGCCATTTCGAACCACTTCACTCGTAGCGCCCCAGAGGGCGCTCCGAGCGAAGTGGCTTGGATTAGCCGTTTCTTTCCACATGCGGAGGTGCAGAAAGAGCCCTCCGGTGGCCCCACTCGTCCCTTCTAGTACACTCTACCTCTGCATTGTCCTGAACCTTATCGTCTTTCCTGAGGTCGTCTATAGTCCGTTGCAACCTAAGAACGAAGGGCGAGGGTAACACGGGCCGGGGAGGAGGAAGCAGACGGAACGCTAAAGAGAGAAGGAGGTTTCCCCCTCTCTTTTCCAGCGTTCCGCCTGCTTCCTCCTCCCCGGCCCGTCTTACCCTCGACCTTCGTTCTTAGGTTGCAACGTACTATAGTAAGACCATGATGAGTGCTAAGCTGCATTCTTAGTGGTGCTGCCTGAGGTTGTGTGATGAGTAAAACATTCTGATGTTTTCAAGCAGGTCAACCAGCACCTTCACGTTCTCCACAGTGTGTCGGTTTCAAAACGTCGTCTGAAAGTTTTATTATCTTTATTCTGCAGCAATACACTGACATAGTTAGGTCGGGCGTCACACTAACGGAGTACTTCAGCTGCGGTGCACTCTCAGGGGCTTGATGGATGTTCACGAATGTCACACATTTGTTGTTCTGAATACGGTTCCAGAACTTAAAAATGTTGGTGTCTCGCGTTTGGTTTACGAGTTTTTTATATGACAGATTCTCTTTCTCGGTGGCTTTTCTTAACCTCTTTTTCGGTGGTTCTGCCAGTGGTGGTTCCCAGCGGAAGAGGTGTGCCGCGAGAATGCTGATTTATTTGATAATGCATTGTGCCCCCAGCAAAAATGCCCAAGAGGCGCTACGGGTTTTTCTTGAATAAATAATAAAAGCGGTGGTGCTTACAGCAAAAACTGTTGGAACAGCATGCTTCCAAAGTATTGATCTGTCAAGAGGTGCCTGGAGGACTGTTCCCGTTCTGGTGTCAGTGCACTCTGTTGATGTGACGACGAATATATTTTCAAACTGTGGGGTACACACCTAATAAAGAAAGCGGATATGACTGTTTCATGTGATTGATACTTTAGTTACCTGGGTAACGTTTTAAATAAATATTTGGTTTAATCAAAGGGCAAAGACGAATGAGCCGTTACTACTCAGACATTACACTGCTAGTTCTCTTCAGGGGAGCTAGATTTAAGACTATCTGCAAAACAAAGATCGAATGACTATAAGTGCTATTCACATATCCTGAATACTAGCGTTGCAAAGCTTTTCACGTTTCTGCACGTCTCGATTGCATTGCTTATGAATGCAATGTAGAGAAAAATCATGTGACTCAAGCGTCGATCAAAGCTAAGATTTCGTACGAATGACCTTTTTCAAAACTGAGAGTTAAAAAAAATAATGCCGATCTAGACGACACACAGGCGACTACACTTTGATTCTTTCAAAACAATAATGGAATCCTCAATTTCGTTGCACGTTTAGCTGCAGAGTGTTCTGCCAGCTGTGCTGAATAAAAGAAAAAAAATGAGAGTTCGGTTAACTGTGTCGATTCACTGGCGGGTGTTTTTATTTATTAGCTTTGAAGTTGAAATGTAAAATCTTCAGTCAGGCTTTAGGCAAAGGCCTTGCATATGCTCCAGAGTGAATAGTGGGGATGACTATTTTCTCAGTCGCGTTTGAATCGGGTACGTAAAAATACGCCGGCGAGTAACTATGCCCCTTCACACATCAGTGTCCTTTTACGCTTGTGACGGCACATCTCTGCTTCGTATTGCGCGTGCCAAGCTACTTCTCTAACTGGTTGTAACGCTTCGTACGAAACGCGGATGTCATGGTAGTTTGCGGTTGTATCTCGAGTCCCTTATATAGTCCCTACACAGCACATGAAGCACGATTGTCCCGGCAGCGTGCTGATGGCGAGCTTCCAGAGTTCTTTTGTAACGTGCATTCCGCACCCTCACGATTGCCCGTCTTAGCAGCCTATTAATGTGGGCTCGTTCAGAGCACGCGCTCTAGAGATCACCCACAAATATGGCGCCCAGTGAATACTCCTTATTGCACTTCGACGAAAGCGGTCGTAACGTAGGGCGCTGCAGTTATCGAAACAACGGCGGAATATGCGTATAATCATCATGATTTTCATTCGCACCCTTGAGTGTTGGGACACAACACTGTCCTTCGGAAGGGCTTGCAACCACTGCTGCCTTCGTGGTTCATCCATTGGGAAGGCGAAAAAGGGTATTGCGCAATAAGGAGTATTCACTGGGCGCCATATTTGTGGGTGCTGTCTAGAGCGCATGCTCAGAACGAGCCCACATTAATAGGCTGCTAAGACCGGCAAACTTGAGGGTGCGGAACGCACGTTACAAAAGAACTGTGGAAGCTCGCCATCAACACGCGCTCAGCATTCGCGCACACAGCTATGGCCGCCAGTGAATACTTCCTATAAGACCTGTTATCATTTGCTTTGCAGCACTTCGCACAGCAGGCCAGGCATTTTCACTCATGCATTTGACGCTCCACGTGAACGTCTAACTTCATTGTCTGCTACTGCATAGACACTCGGCGCGAGCGTCTGCTTCATTGTCTGCTACAACAACCACTGTAGCAGACGATGTAGCAGACGATGGCGCTCATCCGGGCTACCTACGGGGCTCTGGGTGGATCCATTAGTGATGACGTTTAAAGAAGGAAACGCGCAGGCCTTGTCTTCTAGGTGATATTGTCAGAATCCTCCTAGAAATTCAAAAACAAAAACATAACTAGAAAGATTGCAGCATTGCGATTTATTACCCATGTTGATGTTACTTTATATCCAAGATTAGGTTAACTAATTATTCACTTTGTACCTAAGAAAGGCTCTTTGGTATTTTCTTCTTCTTGATATGGTCAAGACAGTAAACGCACGCAACAAGCAGACGCTGTAATGAAAATGATACAAAAATAAAATAAAAAGTGTGTAGTAATACCTGAGCATAAACATTGGTCCCGTAAATATCAAAGTTCGATGTCCGGCAGGCTTCCTTGCAATGTACCCTGCAAAAAAAAAAAAGAAGTGCATTTGTGCGTTTGACTACTTTTCTTGGCAATGCTGCCAAAGCTACAGAGCCGAAGCACGCTGTCTTCTTACGCAGCTGAACACAGTCCCCGGGTCTAAATTGTGTTTTGGCTGTAACGTAAATTATAATCTTAGTATTCGTCTTTTGAATAATAATTGTCACATCACTATGAATCTTGAACAATAAAAATATAAAAATGAAATTAGTTTTCTAGTTACTAAAGATCTGGTAGTAGGTAACCAGAAGAAAAGGAGGTAGAGGAGCACAGAACCACGAGATCATGAACGGCACGAGAGGGAACGATAAACCGACACCATCGAAACGGGCGTGCACGGGATCTCTTCCTTAAAAGGGCGATGCAACAATTTTTGTACTTTGCGCAAATACCACGGATCCCTGACGTTAATGACCTATGAAACACGCGTTCGTTTTTCACCCCACGCAATAGAAGTCGCAGAAAAAAAATAAAGAAAAACGAGCAGACTTTACCCCCTCAACTCGCAGCCAGAACAAGCGACCGCGTGATCTGGAGCCGATTATATACCGCCAATGTTGATCATAACCACGCGCTGGGGTTGGCAAAGCACAGGACACGCGCTGAGTTCCAGACATTGTTATGGCTCGGCTATTGCCGTCATTGCAGCGATTGGACACGGGCCACTACCCCAATGCTTCTCGAGCTAGTAATTATCACGAGCCCAAATCGAGTGCCCACGCAATGCTCGGGTCCAATCTATGAACAGCATTCAAATATCGTCATATGGGTGTACTACGATCCCCACTTTACGTCATCAAATTTTGAAAAGGAGAGATTGAACGAAAATGATCGCTTTTGTCTTTGAAATTACACCGACACAAGGAGTTTCTTGGCCAGTGGCGTTGCGTGCGAGTATCGTTGAGTCCCACTAGTGCCAGTAAGCTCGTGTAAAGTGAAAAACATTCCAATTGAATATCGTTGCACCGCTCCTTTAACAGATGGCATCTGCTCTGAGCCCGGGTATGTCCACTGGAAACGGTTTCATAGACACTAACGAGCTGTATAGAGTGCTTGCCTTGAATGCCGATAACGAAACCAAAACTGACGTAATGAAAGCCCGGATGCTTGGCGGAGTGATACATGTGCAGGAGCTCCGCCCCCCCCCCCCCCCCCTAGCATTCCCTTCATTGCCAAGAAAAGTTGTCGCCGAGTAAATGCCTGCCCAATGGTTTCTTTGTCGAGGTCGCGCCTACTTCACATATTTGCTGCTAGGGGCGCCAAAACCCCATACAGAAAAGCAGACGACGCTTGTCAGCTGTCTGCTACTACAGTTCACTGCAGCTAGTGTAAGCTACGTTATCACGTTAAGCTATGTGATAACGTAAGTTTTCCATGTTAGGTTACGCGGTAACGTGACCTTACGTGTTTAAGTAGGTCACGTGATCACGTAATGTTTTTGTGACACGAGTAACTTCTTTCGGTTGTCGTTCGATTCTCAGAGCTCTAGCACGAGGCTGTCTGCGGCTCCCGGCACGCACACCGTGACGCCACACGGTGTGTGTGTGGCGTCACGTAGTAGTAGGTGGATATTTGGCACAGGTGGTGAAGGAACATGTCGACTGCAGTGACTGCTTCCTACTGGTTATTAAGCAGACTTCTACGGCTCACAGTGATTCCATCATCAGGCACCAGGACTGGGCAGGACTATACTATCGATAGGAGAAGCTAGTGAGGGTGCTGTATGCGCTGAAGAACTTCGTAGAGGTTTTATTGAAAAAAACAAAATATGCTGAAAAAACCTTTGTATGTAGCTGTTGAGACTTCGGTAGATACACTTACGCACCATGGTACTCTGAAATGCGCAAAGGCAAATAAAGATGTGAACCATTACAAAGATTTCCTGCAAATTCTGTGTACTAAGTATTTTAGGCCAATTTCCACAAACTACTCTGCATCCGTTTCTGACAAGCATGATCTCAAGATCTTCTTCAACAAGCCACTATCTAGGAAATCGTTAAAGCTCTAGAACTGCATCCGTGAAAAACAGTGCAGACCAGAAGAAACCGATCAAAACATAAAAAAACTGTAAGCTTAAAAACATTTTTTTAAAAATTTAAAATGTATTTCAAGATCCCCGGTCAGAGCGTTGCCGACGGGTGCCCAGGTTTTCGGTGCCGCATGTGGTCCGCGGGCCGTATGTTTTCCGGCTCTGCTATGGAAGCAATAAAAACGCTAAGTGGCTGTTGTTGCAACGTCGTGAACGTCCGCCAGCCTCTTTGTCTCCTTTTGAATTTGGTTTGACTATTACTGTTGTCGCTGTGACAAGCACCAGAGGTCTGGTAACATTTCAGCATAGAAGCAAAACCAAGAAGTGAAAGCTAAAAGAAAGGTTAAGACTTCTTTTATATATGAAAACTATACTAACGGTGCCCTGCGCTAGCTATGTAGCACGGGTTACAAATGTATTCAATTCACAAATGGCGTCACAGTGGACTGTAGCAGCGGGCAGCGGAGAAGCGTCGTCTGCATTTTTGTATGGGGTTTCGGCGCCTCTAGTGGAAAATATGGGAAGCAGGTGCAACGACGACGAAACATGGGGAAGCCAACCATTGGGCAGTATAGTGCGTTGTGATCTCATGCAACCGCCTAACACACTGGCACCATCTATAGGGTATATCTGGAACACTACCAACATGTGTATAACTAGACAGAATGGTTTGCCATTCTTGCAAAATCAAATCTACGCACTATCTACAAGAAATGGTAGCTGTAACATTGTCAGATTTAGTTCAAGATGAAAGAGTTATGCGTACAAAAGTATACGAATATATGCTAAGGTGATAAGTGTTTTAGGTCTACCCGACAGACGGCGCCAATGTGCTAAGCGGGTACAAGAGATCAGAACGCACTCGATCACAGTGAAACGCAAATGTGAAAAGTAAACTTTAATGTGATGAAGATGAGAGTCACAGAATCTGCACCACGCTCTGAGCTGCGTTAGGTTGGCGTGACATCTGGAAGGTATCATAATCTCAACCTTAAAGCACCTTGAAGCACGGAAACATAAAATAACGGACAGTACGACGCATATTATTTATGGTTTATGTTGCCAAAGTGCGTGACTGTACATAAATTGCGGCTGTCTGCTTAAGTGGTGAACTGTTTAATTTTCCTTCATTCATTCGTGGCCTAAATTCGTTTACACTCTTCAGGGTTTAAAAGGCTTACATCGGTGGCTACACCCTTTCAGCGCTCTTATTCCATACTCTACACTCTAAAAAAAAGCCCGTGCGTCTACTTTCCCGCACAACACTCGGAGATCCAATCACCACAACTCACGGAGGCAGCTCCGCGAATGACGATGCCGAAACACCGAAACATATGCTTAAACCAAAAAACGCACTCTGAGTTGTGACATTAAGCAATGCAAGCGTGACGTTTTGCATTGCTTAATGTCACAACTCAGACTGCGTTTTTTGGTCTAAACATATGTTTCGGCATCGTTCATTCGCTGAGCTGCCTCCGTAAGTTTCGGTCATTCGCTCTCCAAGTGTTGTGCGGGAAAGTAGACGCACGGGCTTTTTTTTAGAGTGTAGTCACATCAAAAAGCGTAGTAAAAAAAGTGCTCCTCCTCGCAAAATGTTACTAATTTCCCCCTTCCTAAGTAGAATGAAGTATCTTTGACTGGTTTTACATTATTTTATCAAGACGTGCGCCTTTCAAAAGCCTAAATTATCCCTTCTTCTTTCGACAATCAAGTATTATAAGAACTACATCGCGCAGCGCATAAAAAATGCGCAAATCGTCCTTCTTTTTATCGCACAATAAGTATTGCAACATCGCAATAACATTTCTTATAATTTTGAAGTAGGGTGTTGTTGTTTGGAACACCCTTCATTTGTTAAGTGCATAAAAATGAGACAGAACATTCTGCGGCGCCGAGTGCAGCAAAGCGGCAAAATGTCCGCGTCGAACAGATTTCGCGGTAATTGGTGTGACGATGTCGAATTCTTATCGCCATTACAGCGAACTTAGCTTGAAGATTAAACAAACACAAAGAGAGGGAACGAACATTCCTTTTTCTAAAACATAAACTTATTGAATCTCGAAAAGATGTGTTTTTCCTATAAATATTAATGAGAAAAAAGCAATATATATTGTAACCTTATTAATGAGTGAAGTGTTCATGGGTTCATGAGTACCTTTCATTTGTTAAGGATACAAAACGGTAGAGTAGTCAAAGAGGTCGTATTACCTGTGGCGTGCATGCTATGTATTTGTTGTTTATGTGTACGTTTGGCGCTTGTTGTCTGTAAACTGCGTGTGACTCTGTGGAGTGCGGCCCCAGTGAGATGTCGACAGCAGACTGGTTTAGTCTGTTCACCCCAACAAAGGAGCCCTATGACTAAGAACATTATGTTTAATAATTCAAAAAATCTAAAGTTTTCTCAATCATTCTTATAACCCGGGTAGCACTGAATCTGTCATGCGTGCCTTATGCGTGCGCAATCATTTATCGTTACGTAGAGCTTTGAACGGTTTAGTATGGGTTGTACGATCGCGCCACGAATGCGGGAAATGTTTCAATCTGCAGACGGTGACGTCAGCTGTGCCACGTGATGCTTTACGGCAATCGGAGGAGGTTTATCGCGCCCGCTACGCTATTCATTGGCTGTTGTGTGAAATCATGACGTCACAAACCGGCTACGCTCTCCGCTGGTGCATTATGGTCCGCCAGGTGAGCGGACGTGTTTCCTGGTTCTCCTCGAGCATCCGAAGCTAAGTGCCAGTTTTTCTTCTTTTCTCTCTCTTTTTGAGAGTTGATAGGAAGTGAGTATGCGGTAGCAGTGTTGGGTTTGAACAGCAGCAGTTGGGATTAGTAGAGGCTACTACGAAGTTAGTTTCGTAGGCTGTTTGAATTTTTGGCGGGAAGTGACGGTTTGTTCCCGGTCTAGATATGGGTCTAGATTTGGGTCGGCAGGACAAGGGTGGGGACGAGTTGGTGCAGTGTGAGGGGTGTGGGCGGTGGTGTTACCTAGAGGAGACCGGTTTCGGGAGTCTGGAGGAGGCGAAGGGGATGAGTTTCGAGTGTCGGCTTTGTGTGAAGCTTCAGCAGGTAACTGGGGAATGGGAGGGTAGAGTTCGGGAGATTGAGGCCGAGCTTAAGGCAGAAGGAGAGAAGCGGGTGGGTCTCGAGGCCCAGGTTGAGGAGCTGACTAGGCAGCTTAATCATGAGAGGGAGCAGCGGGTCGGTCTCAAGAAGCAGGTGGAAGAGCTGGGGGAAGTATGGAAGGCGGGTTTAGAGGAGTGTAAGAGGGAGTGTGACAGTAGGGTAGAGCGCCTGGAAGGGGTAATTCGAGCGAGTGAGAGTAGCGAGGGAAGAAAGGAGGAAGTGTCAGTTCTAGCGGGACGAACCGCCGGTCCGCAGGCTGGGGTCGCTGGTGGTCAGGAGTCCAGCCTGTTGACCGACGGGCTCGATGACGCTGGAGAGCTAAGTGACCCTCAGCTCAATAGCGCCTTCGAGCAGCAGGCGTCGGGCAGTCAGGTGACAGCAGATAAGTCGCAGGACAAGGGCGCGCAGGTACCAGGGGGATCTAGGGTACTGGTAGTGGGGAGCTCTAACGTAGCACGGGTTAAGAGGGGTGTACTGAACAGGGTGAAGGGAGACAAGAGGGTAACCGTAGAGGTCCAGCCAGGGAAGTGTATGGTGGATGCTATGACCGCAGCACGTGAGGGGGTGTGGGATAACCGGGAGGGAAGGAACCTAGTAATAGTTCACGCGGGGCTTAATGATGTGCTCCAGGGTAGGAGCCAGAACCTCGGAAAGCAGCTAAACGTGGGAATGCGTAAGCTGAGGGACGTGTCTGAGAATGTGCACGTGGTTGTGTGCACCATTCCAGAAGTTCGGGGGCAGTCCGGGGTAACGGAGAGGAGGGTTGTCGAAGCCAACAGAGTAATTAAGGGTATGAGTCGACAGCTTCGGTACGACGTAATGGAAGTAAACAGGGAAGTGTACGAGGCTGGCTCCCGCCCTTTTGCAGATGGCATTCACTACAGTGAGGCCACGGGTTACAGGGTGGGGGATAGGATGGGCCGCACGGTGACTGCTTTTTTGGGGGGACCGAGGGCCCTGGGGGTACTGAAGTAACTGAAAACCCAACAAAGTCAGGAGAGGCACCCAGGGTTAAAAAGAGGAGAAAACGTAAGAACAGGTATAAACAAACAACACAATCAGACATTGGATATATTAACATGCAGGGTGGTAGAAATAGGTTAAAATGGGAAGAGGTAGAGGAGCAACTAAGAAAGGAGGATTTAGTGGTGTATGGGTTTGTGGAAACACATCTCAGAGACATGGAGCAGCCACCTTGCAACCCTGACTATGTGTGGGAAGAATGCAACAGAACGGAGGGAACGAGGAAGGGAGGTGGAATTGGAGCATTTATTAAGAAGAACATGAACTTTCAAGGATCAGAAAGGAGTGCGCCGAACACTTGTGGCTGAAAGGAAAAGTCGCTGGGGAATCAACATTCCTTGGAGTTGTTTACTTATGGACAGGGAAAGGTGCTAAGAGGAAAACAGAAAAATGATTGATTGCATATCAAGAGACATTAGTGAGCTAGGGGAAGGCTCTGAAATAATTATTATGGGAGACATGAATGCCCATATCGAGGGTCTGGATGGGTATACGGACTCAACTGGAAGCATATTACTAGAACTGGTGGAAAAGCATGACTTAGTTTTATGTAATACCAGTCAGAAGTGTGACGGGCACATAACGTGGGAAACTGGCAATCTACATTCAACTATAGATTACGTACTTATGTCACACAAAATATATGGTAAGTTACAAGTAATGAAAATAGATGAAGAAGGTTCCAAAAGTCTTGGTAGTGATCATAAACGTATTAAGCTGAATTTTGCCAGAGAAGTAAATGCTGAAACTAGACAACATAATTCAAAGCAGACTTTCTGCAGCGACAAAGAGTTGGAAATAGTTGCTGAAAGAATAGAAGAAGCAGTTTCAGGGCAACGGTATACAGATTGGACCTATGAGAGCCTAACTGGGCTTTTTGTTCTGGAACTAGACAAAGTTCAGAGTAAACGAAAGGGGAAGCGAAGACATAGACCAAAAAGCTGGTGGGACAAAGAAGTGAAGCAAGCGATACAAAAACGTCAGGAAGCCTCTAGAGAACACAGGCATTCCATGCGTAGTGGGGAGTCGGAAACGGAAGTAAAAAGAAGATGGGACACTTTTATAACATGTCGCCGAGAGGCATCCAGTTTGATCAATGCGAAAATTCAGAGAAAGGGTGAAGAATGGATGAGTAATGTAAGCAAGAAAGATAGAAACGCAGCCAAGAAGTTTTGGGAGCACTTGAACTCACTCGGTGAAACGACGCAAGCTAGACAGAGGTTCATACTCTCGCATCAGGGCGATCAATTAGAGGGAGATGATGCGATACGATATATAGGAGCAGTGATGGAGGAGAAATTTCGGGAACGGGTACATGTGGAAGATAGGAGAACCGAAGGCAGTATCAGTCCAGCTTTTGACATCGCGGATTTTGGACAAAGAGAATGGGAAAAGGCGGAACGAAGAGTCCCTAGTGGCACGTCGACAGGCACAGATGGTATCCCAATCAAGCTGGTGAAGAATTTGGGTCCTAAATCTAAGGCAAAACTAAGGGAGGTAGTGAGCACTATGGTAACAAAAGGAAATATTCCAGATGAATGGAGGCTTAGTAGGATGAGTATGATATATAAGGGAAAGGGAGATAAGTCTGACATTAGGAATTATCGTCCCATAACCGTGACACCAGTTATTTACAGGTTGGTAATGCAGATTATAAAGAACAGACTGGAGGAAT
This sequence comes from Ixodes persulcatus, assembly GCA_013358835.2. Classification (NCBI taxonomy): domain Eukaryota; kingdom Metazoa; phylum Arthropoda; class Arachnida; order Ixodida; family Ixodidae; genus Ixodes; species Ixodes persulcatus. The sequence goes on from JABSTQ010009375.1 coordinate 79,643, forward strand.
GGGTAGATTGCGAGGGCATACTGGGCGAGTTACAGAACGGGTTTCGGAAACAAAGAAGGTTGGAAGACAATATATTTTCTCTAACACAGTGTATAGAAATAGCGCAAAAAGAAAACAGACAGCTCTGGCTGGCATTTCTGGATATCAAGGGTGCCTATGACAATGTGAACCAAAAAACTCTGTGGGACATAGTGGAGAGCTTAAACCTAGATGAAGGACTAACAGCAATATTAAGGAACATTTACAAAGATAATAAGGTGATTATAACATGGGAAGGAAAGGCAACGGGGAAAATAGAGATAGGACGAGGCCTTAGGCAGGGGTGCCCGTTATCGCCTTTGCTGTTTATGTTGTATCTGAGAGGATTGGAGGATAGACTAGAGAAGAGTGGGCTTGGATTTGACCTTTCGTACAGTAAGCTAGGCCAAACAATTCAGCAATCCTTACCGGGACTGATATATGCGGATGATATCGTACTAATGGCTAACAACAGGATAGATTTGCAGGAATTAATGAGCATCTGTGGTGCGGAAGGAGAGGAATTAGGTTTAGAATTCAGTAGTGAAAAATCAGCAGTCATGATTTTTAACAATAATGATGTTGAGAGACTGAAGATACAGAATATTACAGTTGAGAGAGCTAGTAAATACAAGTATCTAGGAGTATGGATATGTGGTGGTGCAGAATATCTCAGTGAGCATGAAAAGTATATAATAGGTAAGGGCAACAGAAATGCGGCTGTAATGAAAAATAGAGCACTTTGGAATTACAACAGGTATGAGGTGGTGAGAGAGATTTGGAAAGGGGTCATGGTGCCTGGCTTGACTTTTGGAAACGCAGTGCTATGCATGAAATCCGAAGTGCATGCAAGACTAGAAATAAAACAGCGTGGAGTAGGTAGGCTGGGTTTGGGGGCACATTGCAAAACACCAAACCAGGGAGTACAAGGAGACATGGGATGGGCGTCATTTGAGGGCAGGGAAGCTGTGAGCAAGATAGAATTTGAGGATCGGTTGAGGCAAATGGGAGGGGAGCAATGGGCACGAAAGGTTTTCAGCTATTTATACATGAGGAGTATAGACACAAAATGGAGACAGCGCACTAGGAAATTAAGAGGAAAGTTTTTAGGCTATAGTGGGGTTACGGAAGCACAGGTCTCAGTTAAGAAGAAAGTTAAGGCCACAGAAAGAGATCGGTGGCTAGAGGGAATGCAGACAAAGAAGGCTCTGGAAGGCTATAGATTAAACAAAACAGTTATTGCCAAAGAAAGCATTTATGACAATTCTAGGGGAAGCTCATTGTTTTTTGAGGCAAGGACAGGTGTTTTGCGAACCAGAACATACAGAGCGAAGTACCAGGAAATGGACGCAGTGTGCGCTGCTTGTGGAGAGGAGGACGAGACGGCTGAACACTTGATACTCTACTGTAAAGGGCTTCACCCTATGCATACCGAAGACAACATAGATTTAATAAGGTCATTGGGTTTTAGAGACAGCGTAGGAAAAGTGGATTTCAAGACAGTAGAGATTACCAAGCAAAGATTAAGTGAATGGTGGCAGAAAGCGAGAGAAAACTAGGCATTTTCTTATTAACTGATGGCAAGGGGGATTTACAGCCTCACTTTCTTTTCAGTACGGAGTGAATATAGTTTTCACATTTAAATATTCTAAGCTTAAAGGGTAAGACAAAATGGCTAGGTGGCGTAAGCTACCGCCCGATCCAAAGGGCTCAGCCGTATTCATCCATCCATCCAGGTATGTTTCGTCGTTCGGGAGCCTGTTGTGGGCGCCGACGGCCGCCTGCTACTTACTTCCCCTATATGGTGCCTGGAACGCGTCTTCGACTGGTGTGTTTAGCGTCCTCTCCTGCCCATGCATCATAAGTGGTCCCGGAGTGGCAATACATGACGCCAGAAATCTCGGATATCGCGACCCTGGCGGTTGGCGCTAGAAGTACCGGCAAACACCGCGAGTGAACACGAGTGAATACGAGTGTCGCTGTCGTCGCGGCGTCCCAACTCCTGGCTGCGGAAGCTTCCGTGGACTGTCAAGCTGGAGGGCACCCGCCACAGAACCGGCGTGTGCCAGGTCCACCACCGCTGCACTGACACCGCCAGGATCGCGGCCGGCGACAGCATGACACTTCTATGACGACCTCTATACTTCGTCTCACCTAAGCATGGACTATTGTTCGCCGCGCATGCTAAAAGCGCGAGCTATAGTTGCTTCGGATGAAGCCTCGGCGGCTGCACGGGCGCTCGTGCAGCGAGTGCTCCAGTCAAGGCAGTCAAGGCTGGCCGCTCGCGCTTGCACAGCCTTCGCAGTTAGTCCATGCTAAGGTGAGACGAAGTATAGGCGGAAATCGAGGGACCACTTCTTGGGACGAGGTAAATAAACACACCGGTCGGAGACGCGCTGCACCAGCGTGCTAATTATGATTCGTTGCATTAAATATGATTAGGTAGGATTTGCATATGTTTCTGAAATTACTGCTACAGGTTATGTATAATTATTTATGTTGCGTTGACCTGTGAGTAACTGTTTCTCGTTATGCTAGAGCGTAACGTATATCGCATTAAATCCTGCCCGCAATTCTGTTATGTATACATAAGGGTGTAAACATTTGTAGCGTGCACCTTTCTCTTTTCATGAAAATATATAAAAAAAAACTAGCACCGACCATATTATTAGCGTGGATCCCTTTGGTGATATTGGGCTGTGGATGTGTTGTACCGCGCTATTTCTTGCGTTTTATTGTACTACGTTGCCCAGCGAGAATTGTGAATTTATTCGTATTACCTCATTTGTTTACCTCTTCCGGGCTCGCCCTTCACTGAAAGTAATTCTATTGTAATTTTGTTCTCGTCCCTGCTAAGTGCAAGTTTTCTTCATTTTTGAAAGCACCACAAATAATTGTGGTTGTGGGGATATTTATACAGCGTGTAGTTGGTCAGCCATTTAAAGTTGCGACGAGTCACTCGCTGTAGATGAGCAATTTAGCCAGGGCAGTACAACTGCTAGCCTGGGGTCTTTAACGTGCACCACGCAGTAGTGATACACGACCGCACGCCGGTACGATGCTCATCCAGATCGAAACGGGCAGGGGTGGGGATTGAACCCAGGATCCCTGGGTTCTGCAGCGCGAGCTTTCGCTCCACGTGCTCCGAGCTGGTGTGCGCTAGCCCACTGGGCCCCCGATCCCCCCGAAAGCACCACACAGCAAGCTCAGCCAGCACCTCCTAGACAGCTTTGAAGCCTACGCGTTACGTCATATGACGTCACGTCTGGGGGTCCCGCACGGGCGCTGATTGGATGCGAGTGCAGCATCAGCGTTCGCGTGGGACTATGATAGGAAACGAGCCCCACGCAAACGCTGACGCGGCACTCGCATCCAATTAGCGCCCGTGCTGGACCCCCGGACGTGACGTCATGTGACGTAACGCGCAGGCTTTGCTGTCTAGGAGGTGTTGGCTGAGTCGCATTTGTAAAAAAAAGAGAGGTAGGCTATACTCCGTTTCACCTTATGATGTACCGCAGGAAAGGCTACAGGCGCGAGCTCCTTGCTCTAGGGCGCATCTCGGTGGCGCAAGCTCTCGTGCATTAAGGGCAGCTACCAACGATGCGAGCTCGCGCTTCTAGCCTTCGCTGCGGTACAACATAAGGTGAAACGGAGTATAGAAATGGAAAGACATACTAAAGACTTTCTAAAAGAATACATCTCACTCCGCGAAAGGCGCATGGTATGGTGGCTAGAAGGGGAAGTGTGGCGGCCGGGAGCGGAGGGCTGCACAGAGTTGCGATGAAAATAATAGAGGGCGCTGCGCGCAGCAGGCGAGTTAGCGCTGGCGTGCGGAGCATAGGAATGGAGAGCTGCGCGATATTTTCCCCTTGTTACGAATACTGTAAAATAGTTGATACGCAAATTAAAGACAACTAGACATTGTCTTCAAGAGCTGAATCTACTGATGCCCTGTTACGCAATAGAAATGAAAGAAGAAAAAAAAAAAACTATTTTTGATTTACATTTAGAACAAATGCGCTGGAGCAGGTGAACGTCCACCCTGTCGCATATATGATCTGCGCTGCGGAAATTGGACTTTTTTTTTTACTTGATAACTTTATGAACCATGGACACTTCATTTGCAGCTGAAGAAAAATGACGAACAAGGCATAGAATGTAGGGCTCACTTTTATTTACTCTTACAGATATTGCGTCAGGAATACAAGCCAAAGGAAGAAACTACTTGCTTCTGAACCCTTTGTTTTTGACAGTCTTTCTCTTTCTCGGAAGAGTGCAGGACAGGCATTATTAGTAAGCGCGCCGAGTATTTTATTTCAAAAAGTCAGCAAAAAATGTCCAGGAAAAGTGCGCACGCTGACAAATGTTTGATTGCCGCTTGATCCGGAGGTGCCACACACTGAATTACAGGTTTTCCCGCATAACTTAATCCAAGCGACGGCCAATTTAATCCCAGTGCCACCCAATTTAATTCAAGCGCCACACAATTTAATCCTTGCGCTACCCACTTTAATCCCGGGGTCGGTCAATTTAATCCACACTATATAGTATATGCAGTAAAATAGATAGGTGGGCTAGTTGGTACATGTTTAACTTGTGAGACGCCTCAAAAAACGAGGACACGAGAAAGACGAGACAGGACCAAGCACTTATTGCCTTCAGTGGTCGTGTTTTGCTTACACATTTGGTAACTTAGAATAATTGTTTATACACTTAGATTTTTTGGGGGACAACTGATCATATTTGATCACTATTGTGACTACTTGGAGTTACTAGTCCCACTTTTGACGAGGCGTAATTGACATGTTTATAACTCGATCTTTTTGTAACCTCGAGTTCTTGTGGCGCTCTCGAATTTATTTTAGCTCAATGGACGTTTTGTTTGATGTTTCTTATTACTCGACTTATCATTGATACAATTCAGATGATATAAGTAAAATTGCAATTTATGAAACCCTTGATTCTCCGTGCTATTATTGCTCCAAATGATCTATAATAAACTCAGTTGACATTATTATTCCTCTTTTGATTACTTCGAGTTACGTTTGACACATTGGCCATAAATTCGAATTAAATGCCATTGTGATGACTCTGCATTACTCTCAGCCAATATTCAACGAATAGAATTTTTATGTAATGATTATTGACATTATGATTACTCTTGATTACTTTGAGTTACTCTCAATTCAATTGACTTTAATTTGGCCTAAGTGACATTTGGTGACTCTTATTTAATTTGTGTAATTATAGCGCCAATTTATCGGTTGTGAGCTCAGTCAGTCATTATTATTAGTCTTTTGATTACTTCGAGTTACATTTGATCCACGGGACCTTATTCGGCGTCATTGATATTGCGATGACTGTTATAATTTTTTGGGGGCTAATATATTTAACAAAATTATTTGTTATTCGCTCAATTGACATTATAATTACTTGTGTTATTACTTTGAGTTACTATTGACCAAATGGACTTTAATTCGGCCTAGTTGACATTTTGGTTACTCGTTTGATTACATCGTGTTATTATACCTCCAAATGATCTATAATGAACTCAGTTGACATTATTATTACTCTTTTGATTTCTTTGAGTTACTTATAACCCAGTGAACTTGAATTAGACCGATATGAAATTGGACGACTCTTGATTACTTTGAGCCTATATTAATACACTTATTTATTATGAGCCTAATGTATATTATGATTACTCACAGCCAAAACAGCAGAACAGCCAAAACAGCAGAACTTGTAGCAGCCTCGGAAGAGCGCCGGCGCCCGCGAACCAACAGATCACCCGAGACCGCTGACTCTCCTGCAGACTGCAGCGCCCCTCGCGGTGGCGAATAATTTTCATCGCACCTCGCGCCCCTCTCTGCAGCACTCTCCCTCGGCTCCGCGCAACTGCGTGGGCAGCGCGATGCGCATGCGTTTTTTTGGACGCGACCTGCCCACACCACTAGGGGAAGTCTTTGGCGCTCTAGGCAGACTGCTGTCGAATGCCAATGAGCGGTATGGAATGTATTCTGCTTAGTAAAGTATTTGGATGCACTCACGCAGTATTTATTAATCTGTCAAATATCGATTCATAACACTTACCTGCATCCTTGCTTAACATAACTGGCATCGCGACGACGAAGAGAAACCCCGGTCTCCGAGCAGTCGATGCTGGTCCTCTTGTCGGCTGTAAGAAGATACCATAGCTAGCAGGAAACCATTTCTTTCCGCCTTCCGCTCTATTTTTTGCTGGGGAAAAATTCGAAAGCAATATTTTTGGGTACCTTCTGACTTGCGCTCGCTTTTAATCACTCTGATGAGACACCCAGACGAAGTTTGGTGCCTTATTACTTGGGGCACAACTTTTCTTGGCAATGCAGTCAAAGGTACGTGCACCCGTGCCCTCTCCTCTTTTGAGTGCTTATTAAAGCTGTGCGCCCGCTCTCCTCCTCTCCTCGACAATGCCAAGAAAGGTTGTCCCGTGCTACGTACCACGATACGCTACGTCGAAATGCAGTAGCGTTTCGGTGTTTCAGTACAGCAGCGAAGCAACGCAGAAACAAAGCCCTGTTTTGTAGCGTGAGCTACACTGGCCGAGGTTGAGCAGTTTCGCGTGGCTCGCATAATGAGCCGTGCTCCGTGCTGCGCAAGCGCGAGGAGCAGTGACGTCACACGGCGCACAGCTGGCGCTCCGCCGCCGCTGTGCGCGCCTCGCCGGTCTGCGCATGCGCGAGAAGCAGTGACGTCACACGGCGCACAGCTGGCGCGCCAGAGCTTCCGCCGCCGCGCGCTCCGCCGCCACCGCGCACGCCTCGCCGGTCTGCGCATTCCAGAGGAATGACGTCATAGCCGCGGCAGACGCACTGGCGCCGCCGCGTGCCCAGCTGTGCACCTCCGTTGCGCAGTAGCCAAGTCTGACGCTGCACCGGAGCCGCTTGATAACGCCTATCATTTTGTGCGCATAAGCTCACGCTACGTATATCCTGGCATAGCCAAGCTAAGCCACCGCAATTTTTTTTTGTGTGGCAACCTTTTTTTTTTATGGGTGTATGTACGGAAACGATATAGGCCTTACCATTGGGCGGTTCAATGAGGTAGAGGGGCTTAGAGTGATAAACCGGAAGTTCTAGAGTAGAACCCCCCCCGGTTGCCGCCATCTTGTACACAAAAGTGACTACTCGTCACTTGACCTCACAAGAGCCGTGACGTCACCGGTAAGATGTCAGCGCCCTGAGCTGGAGGATGCGAGTTTGTTCGGTGCGCGGTAGCCGGGATGTGCCACTGCTTGCCGACGATTTCGGGCTTCTTCGTGCTTTCTGACGCAGGTATAACATGAAGATCTGAAGGAATGAGACCTTACACCCTTTTTGCGCAAGACTGCTCTGGATAATAGCACCTGTGAGAAAGCATCAATCGTATACAGGCGTAGCGGTTCTTGGATTCCCGGATTTGTCCGAGGATCGGTGGAACTTTTATTGCTTTTACCATGCCATTTTCGCATTCTCTTAACTTTGTTTGAACTTTGAATTGTCTGAGTATTGATGCGAAATGTATGCGTCGCACGTAGGGCGTAGGGAAAGTAGTTTTAAAGGCCTGTGTATTTTCATAATCCCAGCAACCTTTAGCGAGGAAGCTCCTTCGATCTTTGCGTATTGTACTAAGCAACGATTTTACGATGCAACTTTTTGCATATGATTTTCGCATTTTTCTAGCTTCGTTTGAACGTTAGAATGTTTGAGAATCGAAACGAAAGTACGTCGCGTGTGGGGCCTAGGGGAAGTTGTTTCAGCACTTGGTCACCGCATAACCGCTGCAACTTTAAGCTTTTGTACTAATCGACGATTGTACAAATTGGCAGTTTTCGGGATTTTGATATAACGTGCTTTCATTGCAGTAGCTTGCATTCGATCTCAGTCCTTTTTTTTACGTGAAAAGTTGGCGTTTGTTTAAGCGACGTGCACGCGAACTCCTACAAAACATTCGAACCAACCATTCAGAAAAACGTTCATTACTAACGTCCTTCAAACAGTTCATTTATCCCCTTTGAACACAGAACACAGTTAGCAAGTCTTCACATTTTCGATTGACCAGTGCACAAAATACTGCATCCTACGTCCCTTAGAAACCAGTAGGCTCTTGACCTTGCCGATGGGTATCGAAACTCCACAGTAACCTCCATGTGTATTATCAGACTCCTCTTACATGGTTGTCTAATTCATTATTCTGACATCTAGAATCTTTAAAAAAAATGCAGCCCCACTCTTTAGAGGTCTGGAGAGGTGCCTTTCTCCAACGTACACATTGGCTCACTGGGACTGTAGCCTTCGCTGTTTGCCAAATTGTCGTGAAACGGAGTATAGTGGCTACGGCGCTACTTACCGGAGGCCTTCATACTTTGGGCATTTGATCGACAAGAATGTTATGTTAGCAATTACTGTGAACTCGGCTCAGCGCCTATTAGACTCGAATGCTGCACTAGCGTTCGACGTGAACTAAGGCCCCTTCGCCTTACGCCGAAGAAAAAAATTGTGACTCTCATAGTTGATTCATGGGGTCTGCAAAGGGTCAATTGTGTCATATGTATATGAAATGTCCTGCTATATAACAATACATTAGCACATACTATTAAACTGGATGCTCAGAGTTGTCTTTGTTTTTGTAATTAACAAGTTGCAGCAATAATTGTTTCTTCCAAGTGTAATATTTATCTCCGATAGCTGGGCCCATTTTGTGCTTATTAAAGGGATACTGAACCAAGGAATTTAGTGTCCATAATGAGTGGCGCACGTTCTTTCCACGAGCCAGCAGCCGCCGGTGTGCCCGAGCACACGCAACAGAAATGACGTCAAAGACCTCCATTCGCGGTTAAGATGACAGTGAAATGTATGGGCTTCGGGCCAAAGGAGAATAAAGACAAGTTTTTCATCTACACAGTGGTGTCTGGTGTAAAAGGTAAGCGATTAATTGGTCTAACAAGCACGTAGCTTTCACTTGTAGAGATGCAAAGCCTGTATTTATTCTCCTTTGGTCCGAAGCCCATGAATTTCACTGTCCTCTTAAGCGCGAATGGAGGTCTTTGATGTCATTTTCGTTGCGTGTGCTCGCGGACACCGGCGGCTGCTGGCTCGTGGAAAGAACGTGCGCCACTTATTATGGACACTAAATTCCATGGTTCAGTATCCCTTTAATGTCGGTCTGCTATGATGTTATTATCATGTGTGTAGTTTTAAGTATTCTCTCTGCAATGAAAAGGAAGGGGATGAAGCCAGTAGCAGCGGCGCCCTGGGGGGCTATGTTGCACGTTTTGGACTCCCAGGAGACTAGGGAGAAGGAAGTGACGTAGGTGTGAATGAACCAACGAACGTGTCTTAGCAGATACCGTCATCAGCGACTCCCCCAATCAACATCCAAAGAGCGTTGTTGACGTCACTTCCTTCTTCCTAGTCTCCTGGAAGTCCAAAACGTGCAACAGAGCCCCCCTGCTTCTTCGACCAACCTAGAACTGTTTTCAGTCGGAAATTCTGATCCATTCTTCGTGATATTTGTCTCCTTCGACGTCTTAAGTCGTCCAGACCACCCCGATACCAAATGTTCTACGGTGGGTGGATTTTTTGCCAGTTTTTCAAGAGACGTTTTGCTCGAACACACCGCGGACGCATTAAGCCTCACACCATAGGCCTACCTCCCCGGTGGAGGCTCGGCGGGCTCGCTCCCGTGGGACCTCGTTTGCTTTGATTAAGATGGCCGTGCAAGTTACAGTGGAGGGGGAAGACATTTCCCCTTAAGAATTTCAGTGCGCCGGTTGGCAGTCGGCGTTTACCAAGCGTAAATCTTCCCAGATGTGCCTGCCCTCCGAGAGCGAGCAGCCCGCCAACACGCCAAGTGGCAGTAGCAATGGCGGCTCCCGCACTCCCGCCAGCGTGAAGAAACGCCTTGTAGCTGCCTCGAGAATGCCTCGCCTGCCGAAGGAGCACTTTAGAGTCATCGTCCGACCTCGGGGAGGCCTAAACGTTAAAAATGTTAGTCAAGTCAAGATCGCCCAGGCTCTCGTGACTGCGGCGGGTCTCTTTTTCACGAATGCCGCGGAAGACATCATCTGCCCCAACGCCATGCAGAACATTTTGGTGGTCAGCACACCCTCAGAGCACAACGCCAAGACCTATGCGGGGGTTGAAGCCATCTCCATTGGCTCAGCAATCTACGAGGTCAGCTCCTACCTCGCTGCGCCCTACAACACGTGCAAGGGGATCATAAGAAACATTGACCTGGAATTAGATCATGAGCAACTTAGAAGTCTCATCGTACAGCCGAGGAACCCCAAGGCTCTCGAAGCTAGAAGAATCAAGAATTCAACCACAGTCGTCATTCTCTTTGACGGTCTCAAAGTGCCAAACTACGTCATGTGCGGCCTCAGTATGCTCAGATGCACGCTCTACCGAAGACAAACGGAGGTCTGCTACGCATGTGGCAGGCTCGGTCACCGAGCCGACGTATGCCCAACTCCCGAAAACGTGGTCTGCAGGGGCTGCGGAGTAAATTCCCCAAGCGACCAACATGTTTGTTCACCGAAGTGCGCCCTCTGCGGGGGGCCTCACCCCACGGCCGTCAAGTCCTGTAAGCAGAGATATCAAGTGCCTTACATCGTAAAACAGAGAAGAAAAGAGCGACGTGACTACAACCAGGATTTTCCGCCGATGGGCGCGCTGTCTAGACCGGCCGTTCCACCCCGGGCGGGGAGTGGATCCCGGGGGCCGGGCATAACCAGGGTGCCCTCGAGAGGGCGATCCAGGGTCCGACTGCCGCGGACTGCCTCCGGGCGCCGCTCTCGCTCCGGGGGCCGCTCACGCTCAGGGGGCTCGGCGGTTCGCATCCGGAAGCCTGCTGCCCAGGAGACGGGGTGGGCCGATCGCGTCAATGGATCCCCGACACAAGTAACGGGGGGTACGCCGCCTGAGCAACACAACACCAGAATCGTACAGTTGGAAAGGAAAACGCGGCGCTGAAGGGCGCTATTGAACAACTCAGGTCAGAGATGGCAGAATTAAGGTCGGCTCGCATGTGCGAGGCTTCGCAGCCTCCGCAGGCCCCGAAATCCGCCAGGGAGGAAACACCTATGGAGGTTCCCGTCGAGGCGCCCTCTGAGGCGCTTACGGCCAAAAAGAGGGCCCTAACGAAGTCCGTTCGCGATGAGGGACTAGAGGAATTTCAGACTGAAATGAGGGTTATGCTCAAATCATTCAGCGAAGCTGTTGCGATGCTTAACGCTAAAGTTGATGTCCTTGACGGCAAGTTCAACGCGCTGGAGGCCAGGGTGGGCACTTTGGAGGCGAGGAGAGTGACGATGGAGTTTTGTGCTCTTGCGAACAATGAGCCTTCTCCAACCGGAAACGCGGCATCTTTTGGTGCCCAACACCTCCAAGCGGCTACACCTTGTGACAGTGTACAGGATAGGCTAACTGGCATATCCAGTCATGGAGGCTCATCTTAAAGCAGCTGGAATCTGGCAATGGAATTGCTGGGGTTTCAGCGCAAGAGGGCTGTCCTCCAGCAGTTCATTAGATCCCATCCGGAAAAGCCACACATCATTCTACTTCAGGAAACACTTTCCGACGCGGTCACGTTACCGGGTTACAAATCGCACGTAGTTTACGGTGAAGGAAAGACGGGCATCTGTACGCTCGTCTCCAAAAGATGCACTTTCATTACACATTATCTTTTTTTAGACTCCAGAAAGGTTGTGCACTCCTTTGTTGAAATCATTCCGAGTGGTCGGCTTAAATGTAGTATCTTTATACTCCACATCTACAGCTCACCTAAGGATCTAAAACAGAGGTTCGCACCGCTCTTTAGCAGGGCAGCTGGTAAAGCCGGTGGTTCCCCGCTCATCGTTGCCGGCGACTTCAACGCCCCGCACCGAGCGTGGGGTTACTCGCGAGCAACGCGCAAGGGAGACGACCGGTGGCAGGCGGCGGCTAATCACGACCTCACGCTCGTCACGGACCCGGCGTTCCCGACCAGGATCGGCAACTCATGTTCGAGGGACACCACGCCGGATTTGACCTTTGTCAAGAACGTTGGGGCTGTGTCTTGGCACAACCTGAACGAAGATTTAGGCAGTGATCACAATATACTCGCCACTTGCATAATCGTGAAGAGCAAACCGCTTAAGGAATTTACAATCACGAACTAGGATCAGTTTCGAAAGAGCAGAGAGGAGCGGGCACTGATCCAGGACTCATCTATCGAACTGGAGCACTGGGCGAGGCAGCTCAAAGGAGACGTCAAATCGGCAACAAAGGCGTTCCAGACGGACCTAGAGATCGACAGAATGGACAGCCGCCTCGCACACCTTGTGAAGGCCAAAAAGGCGCTTCTCGACAGGTGGAAGGGGCAGCGACTCTACCGCAGTCTCTACAAGAAGATTGCGGAGCTCAACCGAACCATCGAAAACCACTGCCAATCTCTCACCAGACAGCAATGGGACGAGGTGTGCAACTCGGTCGATGATCAAATGCGAGTCGGCGGTAAATGGAATCTACTCAAGCAGGGACAGAACGAGCGGGTTGGTAGGGATAATTAAACTTGAGGAAGAAAACGAGAAAGGACGGACAAAACACAAACCGCATTTTGTTCGTCCCTTCTCGTTTTCTTCCTCAAGTTTAACTACTCAAGCACCTGCTGAACGAGTCTAACTCCAACTACAATCAGAGTCAGGTCATTAGCAGAGTCCTCCACGAGGCCAGGCAGTCCGAGACGGAAGACGCCATCTTGGACGCGCTGACAAACAAACCTACCTATCGGTCCCTCGAGCCCGGCGGATTACCCGTCCTATAAGGGGCCCCCCTGCCTGGAGCTCAACGAGCCTTTCATCGTCAACGAGGTCAGGGAAGTTCTCCAGAACCTCAACGGTAGATCGGCCCCGGGCCCCGATGGCATCTCCAACAGGGCGCTTCGAAACTTGGAAGACGGCTCCATTGAATTTCTCACTGATGAAATCAACGGCATTAGGGAGCAGGGATCCGTCCCAGAGTCCTGGAAGACGGCGACGGTCATCCTGATCCCCAAGCCGGGTCGGCCTCCGGGGCTGGCTAACCTCAGACCCATTTCCCTTACGTCCTGTGTGGGCAAGGTGGCAGAGCACGTTCTACACAACCGCATCTCAAGGCACATCGAGGGGAAGAATCTCTTCCCGTACAACATGATTGGTTTCCGCCCGTTCCTGTCTACGCAGGATGCAATGAAGCTACTCAAACATCAAATTTTTAACAAGAACACGAGGGATGTCACGGCTATCCTAGGACTCGATTTAGAAAAAGCCTTCGACAACATCACCCATGCGCACATCCTGGACTTCATTTCGAAGCTCGGACTGGGCGACACGTTTCACAAGTTTGTCAGTTCGTTTCTACGATCCAGGAAAGCCACGCTCAAGATTGGCGATCTCAAGTCCGACCCCGTGGAGCTGGGCCCGAAAGGTACGCCGCAGGGTGCGGTAGTCTCCCCGTTCTTATTCAACATTGCCATGTGCAAGCTATCTAAACAACTCTCCACAGTTGAAGGCATCAACCACACTGTCTACGCCGACGACATCACCATCTGGTGTGTCAGGCGGTAGCGAGGGCGAGGTCGAAACTGCCCTTCAGGAATCCCTTGACGAAACAGAACACTTTCTCACCAACACGGGCCTTAAGTGCTCCTCGAGCAAGTCGGAGCTCCTCAGACGGGGGCCCAAACCAAAGGGCTGGATGCCACTGTCCGAAGTAGACATAACGATCCGCACGAGTACCGGTAATCCCATACCCAGGGTGGACGTCCTTAGAGTGCATGGCATGCTGATAGCGTCGAATGGCTGTAACAGGCGAACGATTAACAAAATCACCACGAAGACGGAGAACATGATCAGATTAATCAACAGAGTCTCCAACAGGCGGGGAGGTCTCAGAGAAGACAACCTCCTGAGGCTCTTTCACGCCTTCCTCATGAGCCACATCACGTACGTGGCGGCCATGCATTGCTGGCACGGTCACGAGAAAAAGAAGTTGGACACGCTAATTCGAAAGAGCATAAAGAGGGTGCTGGGCATTCCCATGCAGGCCAGCACCGAGCGACTCATGCAGCTAGGGGTTCACAACCCCCTGGAAGAGATCATCGAGGCACAGGAAACTGCCCAGGTAGCTCGGCTGTCGTCCTCGCCGGCCGGAAGGAAGATTTTGGACGCACTCAGCCTCAACCCCACGCTCGTTGTGGAAAGGCGACATCAGCTCTCTGACGCCCAAAGGGCCAGTATTCAGACCTCTCCTTTTCCTCGTAACGTTCATCCACAGCACAATGTCGGCCGGCGCAGGGCCAGGGCCGTCGCGCTTCTCAGACACGTTAGGAACGAACCTCGCTCGGCTTGCTTCGTGGATGCCGCACAGTATGGCCACTCGGCCAGGTTCGCTGCCGTTGCCATCGATCACAAGGGTTCGATCCTCAATTCCGCATCTTTCAAAGATTCTAATTCATCGAGGGCCGAGCAGGCGGCCATAACTCTCGCCCTCCTGGACGATAGTAGATCGCACATCTACACAGACTCTAGATCAGCGGTTCAGGCTTTTGCTTCTAACTCCATTTTCGACAAAGCCTCTAAAATTCTTGGCAATAAGATTATCTCCCCGCACACCATCACTTGGTTTTCGGCACATCTCGATTCTCAGCTAGATTCCCTTACCAACCTCAAATATACTGCTAACTCTCGGGCGCGCGCTCTAACCCTCCGCGCCGGGAAGGACGCCGATCTGCAGGGTGGCTACGGGGAATCTAAAGACATCTTATTCACCTTTAACGAAGTCACCAAGCACTATCAAATGGGCAGGCGGACTTTTCCGCCCCCGCACGGTAAACTCTCCAGGTCTCAGGCAATCACACTCAGAATGTTGCAGACTAGATCATATCCCAGTTTAGCTTTCTTCACCATTATTGCTCCGGATACCTTCAAGTCTACATGCCCGGACTGCGGGTCGGTTAGCAGCTTCAATCACATGCTCTGGCGGTGCCCCTCGTTACGGGGGCCCAATAAAGTCACCGAGGAGGTGTGGAGCTCTGCCATCACGAGTTCCGCGCTTCTCAAACAACTCCGGGCTGTCCAGAGAGCCCACGATGCGGCGGTGAGACTTGGCCTCCCCGTCCCCACGTGGGAGCGACCCACGGTGCTGCTCTAAGGGCGGCGCTTCTCAGGACCTCAATAAAGTTCTTTGTCTGTCTGTCTCTGCAATGCCTACAAAGGCCCTTGGAGGGAATAAATGAATAAAAAAACATTTTCACACCACTGGAGTTTGTTTTCGGATGCACCACATGTTCAGGAGAAATGGAAGGAGTGCAACCCCATGCATCAAGTATGCCGGTCTGGTATGTCCAATTTATTAATATTGAGGGGTCAGAGATTCGAGTGTCCGCAAAAGGTCCAGCGCATCCAGTGAACCCAGTTTTTGGCGTGTAGAATCTGAAGGCGTAAATGCGAGTGGGAATATGATGTGTATTTGGTTAGTGTATCAAATATGTTTATTTCTACTTGATTAAACAATTATTGATTTTTATCAAACGGTTCCTTAACGCGTTCTTTCTGCGACAGCCTCGTGCCAGGCGTTCAGTCGCAGTACCTGTGCTCCTTGTCGTTGTGTGACGCTCCTGGCACGTCTGTTTTCAGTTTGGCCGAGTGGCGAGTTTGACTGACTGATGCCGTATTGTAATCATACGTCATGTGACACTACAGACATCTGGTGCTTTGAAGCTGCAGGGCTGGCTTCTAATCCGCAAACTTTCCTGGTAGTTTTCTGCAGTCAATGTAGCAAGTTAGGGCATGTATTGCTTACGTAGCTGAGCATTTTGCTGTACTGTTGACTAGATGGCTGGCAATAATGTTTGTTTGCTATCCAAGCCACTTCACTTCTATTCCACAATGACGATTTCTTCTGCATGCCGCGACCATGGCAACTTGTGCAAGTCTCGTGTGGCAAAGTGAAGTTGGGTGATCCTTGGTGTCCACGTTTGAGAACAACCAACCATTCTATTTCTTCAAGCCACTCAACGGCATTCTCCCTCAAAGTTCGAAATTGTGTGCTCCGTGGAGTGGACACAGATAATTGGTGGTGGCAAATTATTATGTATTGTCCTTGGATGACAACCGACACCAAATCAACTGTCATTGCGTCGCCGCTCACCTGCTTAGTCGTGCTTACCTCCCGTCGATGTGAAGGGGATCAGGAGCTTCGGGGTAATGTCGGCACCAGGGACAGAGGCCGCCGAAGATAAGATACTCCTCAATGTCCCGCGGTCGCTCCTCGAGACGTGGTCGAGGGTCGTTCAGAAAGAACCCTCGCAGGCCCATTCATTAGTTCGGGCACCTCCAGTAGACATGGTCGGCCTCATGCAGTGGTAACAGAGTGGTTTTCGGACGGCCATTCGCAACACCTCCGCCTCCCTCGGTGTACTTTGTTCAGCGCGGACCCAGACTGCTTCTTCCAAAAGTCGGGAATGGTGCGGCGTTGGAGTGTCAAGTTGAATTGGCATTGAATACTAACGGGCAGCAGGTGGCGGTCGTCGTGCCATTGTGGCGTAAGTCGCCCTCAATTCGTCAGATGCTGCTTCGCTCGCAGAAGTCTCCGGTTGATATGCCCATTGAACTTCTTCCCAAGCAATCTCGACAATCAAAATAAAAGCCGGACAACTGATGGCAGAAAGTAGCTTCCTTATCTCATCCTGGACAACGTCATGGGTGATGTCGCTGATGCCTGGGAGGCTTGTGTCGAAGTTGCAGCTGGACGACTCGAGTTTCGAGACGCCGGAGAGTTGTTGATAATGACGGGCTCGGGCATGCAGTGCATGTTCAATGTTGGAAGCCTCGGTGATGAACTCTTCGACTGTTGTCGGAGGGTTTCGGACAAGGCAGCCGAAGATGTTGTCCTTCACACGAGGAACATGGAATTCTTAGCGTCTTGTCTTGTGTCGCATCAGGGTCGGCGTGGGCGCTCGATCAGGCGCAAAACATCCTCCACGAAGGCGGTGACGCTCTCGTTGGGGCCGTGTCCTGGACAGAATCAGGTATTCGGCTCTCTCTCGTCGACGTTGGAAGACAAACGAGCGCTTCAGCTCAATCTTGCAAACTTTACACGCCGTTACGGAGGATTCATGATTCTCAAACCAGTACCTCACGGTTTCTTGCACGAGAAGTATAGGGTCTGCAGGTGCTGGTCGTCTGTCCACTTGTTTTGGCGGGCGACATGGTCATATTGGTCAATCCAGCCCTCGACGACTCTATACATTTCGCCGTGAAAGGGCGTTGGAGTGCGAGGTGTGACGGGCATGCAAACAAAGGTGGGAGCAGACGCGGTCTTCTGCTATGGCTTTGTCATTGTTGGCTTAGTGCGCTTCGGTTTTTCTGGCACGAAACCGAATTCCGGTGGGTCTTTCTGGTAGCAGTGACTGATATGAATTCATGTTATTTGTGGTCTATTTGCGGTGTTCGCTCTTGTGGGACTCTCTTTTCTTGCATTTGATTCTGCCGGGCTCGGGATTGGACGTGGTTAACGGCTCCCCGGGGGTGTGAGACTCGGGACAGTCCGCCAGCCGTGTCCCGTTTTCGGGCAACTCGGTTGAGGAGCCGCCAGGGTGCCCACAGAGTGAAGGGCTAAGGGTAAAGTACCCAGCACCTCCGCCAGATCACATGATGACAGCTGAGCATGACATGGAACTTTCCAGTATAGTAAAGATTGATAAAAGAAAGGACTGGCCCAAGCATCCGTGACAATATAACAAAACTGAAAGAAGAGAGTTCATCCTCACCAGTAAAGAAGCTGCAATGCTTGAGCGACATTCTGTCCGAATAAGTCCTCTCCTTCGGTGTTTTGACGACCGCCGTGGAGGAACTGAACTTAAATGGATGTGGGACCACTTTTCTGGTAATGAGCCGCAGCAGGCTGTCGCCGCGAAGCGGTGTGAATAGGTGCGCTGGGTAGGTAACACGCGCCCCAATGATTCACGCGCGATGAAGTGTCCATGCAGCTTGTAATTCGCGAAACGAGTGTTGATGAAAAGTTTGCTTCGACGAAACGTGCAGCAGACCAACGGATTTATTACCAACTGCAACACCTGTGCTCCGTGAAAGTGCACGTCTACGCCAGAACAATTTAGGAAGAAGCACAGCATCACCTAGCACGGCACAGGAACTACCAGCTTGAAGGCAGCTCTTCGGTGCGCCGCACACCTGTGCTCTGTGAAAGTGCATGTCTACGCCGGAACAATTTAGGAAGCAGCACAGCATCAACTAGCACGGCACGGGAACTACCAGCTTCAAGGCAGCTCATCGGTGCGCAGCCCAACCAAAGGGAGCCTTCGGTGATTTGAACGAAGCGGCACCCCGATTACACACTACCAAGCACGACTCACACAATTTCCGTAGTTAAACTGTGTATCCAAATACATTGCACACGCTTCACTGCAGACCTCAAAGATTCCGATGGTCAACGAGAGAACAAAGAGGTCGCGTTAAATGTTATCTTTGAGATATCCGAATCAATTCGAGGTCCGAGCAACGTAGGGCCAAGTGCCTCTTTCGAGGCAATATCCCCGTCGATCACCAGCGAAATGCACACCAGTTCCTTCGTTTTTACACGTTATACCTACGTGAGAGACCACGCTGAACTTTGAAGTCGCTTTCGATCGGCTTCATATGATGGCTTCCACATCTGAAATCAACTCGCTGAGTCACACGTCAACGAACAACGCACCCGACAACCTCCGGCCAATGCTCCGGCTCGGCTGGGGCCAGCCGCTGCCTGGGCGCTGCCATCTTTCCTGTGACGTCACGTATTTGCTTTGGTCACGTGACGAGTAGTCACATTCATTCCTCAGTTGGGGAACTCTTGCGGAAGGGGGTACCCCCGTCACCCACTTCAGTCCGCCTCCCGTCGTTCGAAGCGCCATCTAGATTTTCGTTTACGAACTGTTTATGTTCCATAGAGTACGGTGGAACGCCATCTAGACGCTGCGCTTCGAAACATATGTATTCCACAGAATACACTGCAGTTACCATGCATAGCTGCCGTCCGGCGCGTCGAACGACGGTACGTGAGTCGTGGTGAGTGAGGGGGCTGCTTGCAGCGTCTATGAGCAGTTCCGTAATTGAGCGAATCTAATAACGTTGGTCACATTTGCGTACACAGGCAGCGGCCTGGTGGGGGGTAACTTCGGAGTGCAGACCGGAACCTCGGCTTACCGCTCTAAGCCCCTCTATCTCGTCAATGCGCTTCCACGTGACGCACTTCCGGCCCGAAATTTCGAACCCCCTCTTAATTAGACACCTGTAGATCGCGGAGACGTGCCATCGCACTGACAGCGTTTCTCGTTAATGTAAGCCTCTTCGGCTATGTATATTCAATCAACTACTCAAAAGTCATTATCTGGAACAATTTGCAAAATAATGAAATTTTTTATTATTTTTCTTCGGTCATGAAATGTCTTCCGTCGCAGATGTGAACTGTATAGTCGATCCCGGAGGCAGTACAATATCCGTCGTTCGGCGCCAGGAGTTAAAGAAGGAAGCAGAATGAGGCAAATCCTTAGGGCTGACACCGGTGGCAGGGGTTTCCCCAGGGATTAAAAAACGGGGGCGGGGGTGGGGAGGGGGGGGGGGGGGGGCCTCTGAATTTCCTGGGGTCTATTAGGGGGGGGGGGGGGGGTTGCAGACATAACAAGGCAATTTTTGTTTTTGGTAACTAATTATTTTTCGGGGTTTTCTTCTGCATAGGGGCAAATACGAACGCTCGGTGCCCGATAGAGCTTCTCTGATGCTACATTAAACCTAGCAGGTTACACATTTAATGAAGATTGCGTAATTTTTTTCACAAAAACATAAAATAAAGCAAAATACGAAGCCAGATAATATCAATCACGGTATCAATACTGTGATATCGCAATGAATGTCAATGACGAATATATATTCGACTGAAGAATAATCTGCCAGCACAGAAACGCTTCCACTATTTCGAAGAACCGTCGGCGCGTAAAAGCTTTCTCATTCCGGTGCAACACATATCGGAACGGAATAAAAAAAAAATTAATATTATTAAATTCTGGCCGCACCCTTTCTCTTGACGCAACAAAGGCAAAATGAAATACAATCTCTGGTACCATATGAACCAAATATTCTAAAGAAAGTTTAGGTACTTTATGTAGTTCTTATTACATAGCTGATAATTTAATTTTTCAACTGTTTCAAGACAAAAATTATTCACTAGCTTCAGAGCCAACCTCCTTAAGTTGATGTCAGAAAATATTTAAAACTACGAACGAAGCGGGTGAGACAGTAGAAAAAGAAAAGCAATAACAAGCAAGTACGCACATGAAAACTGGAAACAAAGCGAACCTAGACAAAGGGACATCCATACACCACCGCACCGGTACAGATACGCACACGCGGACAGACAATGTGAAACACATGCTCCTATGCAGTTAATCACAACACACCAACATAATAATAAAACACGCAGCGGAAATACCAAACCATGTATGCTCAACACTGTTCGAACGTGCGGAAGGTGCATATCAGAGTTCTCAAGATTCCCAGACTATTCCCACAGCCGGCGCTACATTCCGTTTGAGCCAATCAAACGGTGCGAAATGTGTGTCTCCACGGAACCGGTCTTTATGCACAGAAGTTTAGGGCGCTAACTAGCTCGTGGTAGTTGAACATAGTAAAAACACCCCGAGACTGGGAAAAAGAAAGGACGGACAAACATAGGTCTCAATACGTAAAGTGGACCAAGCTTGGATCTTGTAGAATTAATGAATAGAACGTTAGGGCGCAAACGAGCTCGAGGTAGTTGAACATAGTAAAAACACCCCGAGACTGGGAAAAAGAAAGGACGGACAAACACAGGTCTCAATACGTAAAGTGGAAGAAGCTTGCATCTTATAGAATTAACGAACATAACGTTCGGGGGCAAACGAGCTCGTGGTAGTTGAACATAGTAAAAAGCCCCCGAGACTGGGAAAAAGAAAGGACGGACAAACACAAGTCTCAATACGTAAAGTGGACGAAGCTTGGATATTGTAGATTTAATCAACAGAACGTTAGGGTTCAGACAAGCTCGTGGTAGTTGACCAGAGTAAAAGACACCCTGAGGCTGGGAAAAAGAAAGGACGGACAAACACAGGTCTCAATACGTAAAGGGGACGAAGCTTGCATCTTATAGAATTGACGAACAGAACGTTCGGGGGCAAACGAGCTCGTGGTAGTTGAGCGTAGTAAAAAGACCCCGATAATGAGAAAAAGAAAGGACGGACAAACACAGGTCTCAATACGTAAAGTCGACGAAGCTTGGATATTGTAGATTTAATCAACAGAACGTTAGGGTTCAGACAAGCTCGGGGTAGTTAACCAGAGTAAAAACACCCCGAGGCTGGGAAAAAGAAAGGACGGACAAACACAGGTCTCAATACGTAAAGGGGACGAAGCTTGCATCTTATAGAATTGACGAACAGAACGTTCGGGGGCAAACGAGCTCGTGGTAGTTGAACGTAGTAAAAAGACCCCGATAATGAGAAAAAGAAAGGACGGACAAACACAGGTCTCAATACGTAAAGTGCACAAAGCTTGGATAATAGAGAGTTTTAGTAGATCGTTCCGATACCTCCGATACCCCCGATAACGATACTATATATGTAAGCGCAAAGGCGGAGGCAGAGTATCGGGTATCGTTATCAGAGTCATCGGAACGATCTACTAAAACTCTCTATTGTAGAATTAATGAAGAGAACGTTAGGGTGCAAACGAGCTCGCGGTAGTTGACGAGGGTAAAAACAGCCCGAGGCTGGGAAAAAGAAAGGACGGACAAACACAGGTCTCAATACGTAAAGTGGACGAAGCTTGCATCTTATAGAATTAACGAACAGATCGTTCGGGCGGCAAACGAGCTTGTGGTACTTGAACGTAGTAAAAAGACCCCGAGAATGAGAAAAAGAAAGGACGGACAAACACAGGTCTAAATACGTAAAGTGGACAAAGCTTGGATATTGCAGAAATTATGAACTGAATTTTAGGGTGCAAACGAGCTCGTGGTAGTTGACCAGAGTAAAAACACCCCGAGGCTGGGAAAAAGAAAGGACGGACAAACACAGGTCTCAATACGTAAAGTGGACGAAGCTTGGATATTGCAGAATTAATGAACTGAAATTTAGGGTGCAAACAAGCTCGTGGTAGTTGACCAGAGTAAAAACACCCCGAGGCTGGGAAAAAGAAAGGACGGACAAACACAGGTCTCAATACGTAAAGTGGACGAAGCTTGCATCTTATAGAATTAACGAACAGATCGTTCGGGGGCAAACGAGCTTGTGGTACTTGAACGTAGTAAAAAGACCCCGAGAATGAGAAAAAGAAATTACAGACAAACACAGGTCCCAATACGTAAAGTGGACGAAGCTTGGATATTGCAGAATTAATGAACTGAAATTTAGGGTGCAAACGAGCTCGTGGTAGTTGACCAGAGTAAAAATACCCCGAGGCTGGGAAAAAGAAAGGACGGACAAACACAGGTCTCAATACGTAAAGTGGACGAAGCTTGGATATTGCAGAATTAATGAACTGAAATTTAGGGTGCAAACAAGCTCGTGGTAGTTGACGAGAGTAAAAACACCCCGAGGCTGGGAAAAAGAAAAGACGGACAAAATAACAAAATAACGGACAAAATAACATAATAACGGACAAAGAAAGGACGGACTAAATACGTAAAGTGGACGAAGCTTGCATCTTATAGAATTAACGAACAGATCGTTCGGGGGCAAACGAGCTTGTGGTACTTGAACGTATTAAAAAGACCCCGAGAATGAGAAAAAGAAAGGACGGACAAACACAGGTCTCAATACGTAAAGTGGACAAAGCTTGGATATTGCAGAATTAATGAACTGAAATTTAGGTTGCAAACGATCTCGTGGTAGTTGACCAGGGTAAAAACACCCCGAGGCTGGGAAAAAGAAAGGACGGACAAACACAGGTCTCAATACGTAAAGTGGACAAAGCTTGGATATTGCAGAATTAATGAACTGAAATTTAGGGTGCAAACGAGCTCGTGGTAGTTGACCAGAGTAAAAACACCCCGAGGCTGGGAAAAAGAAAGGACGGACAAACACAGGTCTGAATACGTAAAGTGGACGAAGCTTGCATCTTACAGAATTAACGAATAGAACGTTCGGGGGCAAACGAGCTCGTGGTAGTGGAACATAATAAAAACACCCCGAGACTGGGAAAAAAAAGGACAGATAAACACAGGTCTCAATACGTAAAGTGGACGAAGCTTGCATCTCATAGAATTAATTAACAGAACGTTACGGCACAAACGAGCTCGTGGTAGTGGAACATAGTAAAAACACCCCGAGACTGGGAAAAAGAAAGGACAGACAAACACAGGTCTCAATACGTAAAGTGGACGAAGCTTGCATCTCATAGAATTAATTAACAGAACGTTAGGGCGCAAACGAGCTCGTGGTAGTGGAACATCATAACAAACCCCGAGACTGGGAAAAAGAAAGGACAGGACAACACAGGTCTCAATAGTAAAGGGACGAAGCTTGCATCTCATAGAATAATTAACAGAACGTTAGGGCTCAAACGAGCTCGTGGTAGTGGAACATAATAAACACCACCCGAGGAATGGGAAAAAGAACGGACAGACCAAACCACCGGTCTCACTACGTAAAGTGGACGAAGCTTGCCTGGAACATAATAACAACACCCCGAGACTGGGAAAAAGAAAGGACAGACAAACACAGGTCTCAATACGTAAAGTGGACGAAGCTTGCATCTCATAGAATTAATTAACAGAACGTTAGGGCGCAAACGAGCTCGTGGTAGTGGAACATAAGTAAAAACACCCCGAGACTGGGAAAAAGAAAGGACAGGACAAACACAGGTCTCAATACGTAAAGTGGACGAAGCTTGCATCTTATAGAATTAATTAACAGAACGTTAGGGCACAAACGAGCTCGTGGCAGTTGAACGTAGTTAAAAAAAACGAGAATGAGAAAAAGAAAGGACGGACAAACACAGGTCTCAATACGTAAATTGGACAAAGCTTGGATAATGTAGAATTAATCAACAGAACGTTAGGGGGCAAACGATCTCGTGGTAGTTGAACGTAGTAAAAACACCCCGAGATTGGGGAAAAGAAATACCGGAAAAACACAGGTCTCAAAACGTAAAGTTGGCGAAGCTTGGATCTTGTAGAATTAATGCAAAGAACGTTAGGGCGCGAACGACCTCGTGGTAGTTGAACGTAAAAAACACCCCGACACTGGGAAGAAGAAAGGACGGACAAATACAGGTCTCAATACGTAAAGTGGGCGAGGCTTGCCTCTTGTAGAATTTATAAAGAGAAGGTTATTGCGCAAACAAGCAGATTGTAGTTGAACGTTGTACAACCACCGCTAGAGAGGGAAGCGGAAAGGACGGACAAACACAGGTCTCAAAATATGAGACCTGTGTTTTTCCATCCTTTCTTTTTCCCAGTCTTGGGGTGTTCTTTTTTTATGTTCAGCTCGTCTTCTTCCTGCTATGACCGGCTGCACCAATCAACCACAAAAAAGGATGACGACGCATTCACTGTGCCTGATTGGTTCAGCCAGGCACGAAGAGAACGACAGCCGTCACGACGCTACCAGTCGTAGGTGTACTTCATTGCGTCTCATCTACAGCGAGGCACCAACGCCCATTGAGGCTCGTCTGGTGCCTCGCTGTAGATGAGCTCTGATAAGAAATCGAAACCTGGAAACGCGTTCAAATCGAGCGTTTTTACGGAACGCCGTAATATACTGCCTCTGCGTTATATCCTTCTAAAAAGAGTTGATTTAGTGGTTTTCGATGACGCTGAGAGAGTTTCTAATAGGAATCATATGTCTATTTTCATTAATTAAAAAGTTAATTAACGAATTTTATTTAATTAGACGACTGATCGTTACAATTAGCCCCCTACACTATGTCCCCCTGGCCGTATAACTCACCTGCACAAACCGCATTAGTGTAACTTTCACGGCTTTTTTTAAACAAATCTGTTAAGTAAAAAACATATATATATATATATATATATATATATATATATATATATATATATATATATATATATATATGCACAACGCGCTATGCGAGAACGGGCAAACCTCTCCTCTGCTCCCCTCCACGACAGAACAGCACACGACAAAACGGCACGCGACAGAACAGCACGGTCAAAACAGCACGCGTCAAAACAGCACAGCGTCAAAACAGCACGGCGACAAAACAGCACGCGTCAAAATAGCACGCGACAAAACAGCACAGAGTCAAAACGGCACAGCGACAGAAGAGCACGTGCCAAAACAGCACGGCGTCAAAACAGCACAGCGACAAAACAGCACCGCGACAAAACAGCACAGCGTCAAAACAGGACATTGACAATATAGCTAGGGTCTGGCGTTTTCGGTTTTTATTATTTTGAAATTCGGCGTACTTTTTTTGGTTTTTATTCCAAAGAGAAGTTTTCAAATTATTGCGGTTAATATTTGCAGGCTCATAAACTTCTCGGTTCTTTTCGGTTTATTTACGAAAACCAGTATAGTGACGAAAATGCAATATTTAAAAGTGTTTGTTTAAAATGTATAGTGAGTAAACCACGTACTGGTTTCCTTTTCTGTTGCTGTCTGTGGCATCCGACGCGACCTGTTCTGCAAGACGCACTGGGGCCCTATCGTGATCCGACATTATCGCCGTGTGCTCGTATTTGTACACAGGACGAACATGAGCTTCACTACCACTTCGGTCGGAGAGGCAAATATCAAAATTCAGAAATTTGCAAGCATTGTACTCAGTGCGTTTTTTCCCCCATTTTCACGACTGCGAGAGGTGGTAAATTCGCGCCGACCAAAGAAACGACAATAATACCATCGTATTTATGCCCTCCTCTAGTAGACAGAAGCTAGTGGTGTTAAAAGAAATGAGCGGCATTTACAGACGTCCTTGATTTTGATTTTTCAGTTCACGATTAAACTCTCTTCTTTGAACAAAAAATTCGGCACACAAATCCCTGTCAGGTGAGAAACCCAGATTTCGTCCTGAAGACCCCTGCGCCCCCGGAGATTTTCTTGAAAGATTAACCAATCTCGGAGACAAGCTGAAAACTGCGAAAGGAAATGGTCATACGGTCAGTAATAAGTCACGCCCCCCACCCCTGCAAACGCCCCCGAAAATACTGGCCTTCTTCAGTTAAAACCAAATTTGGAAAATCGCATTCGGTGCACTTTGGTTGGGGAGGGGGGGGGGGGGGGGGGGTTGGTAAGCACTGAAATAGGCAATAAATACCTTAATAGCCTAGCGAGAATAAATGAAAGGGTCAAGGAGGTTCGAAATTATTCACGCAGAGAGAAGTGAAGAGCGCGCTCGAAGTTGCTACATGCATGCTGTTTTGTCGCTGTGCTGTTTTGACGCCGTGCTGTTTTGGCACGTGCTCTTCTGTCGGTGTGCCGTTTTGACGCTGTGCTGTTTTGTCGCATGCTATTATGACGCGTGCTGTTTTGTCGCCGTGCTGTTTTGACGCTGTGCTATTTTGACGTGTGCTGTTTTGACCGTGCTGTTTTGTCGCGTGCTGTTTTGTCGTCTGCTGTTCTGTCGCGTTCCCGTCAATGGGAGGAGGAGCCAAGGAGTTAAGCGGCGCGGAGGAGAGGCGACGAAATGGCTCGTGCTCTGAGGCTGAGGTCACTGTAACTCATGATGTTTAAAACCCAGGGACTCTGGTTAGGGAAAAATAGGAAAATTTTAAACCGTAGAAAAGATGCACAGGTAAAGACGTTTATGTGACTGACGTTTGCTCCATATAGGAGCCTCCATATGTCACTATGACGTTAGCTTCGTATAGGAAAATGTTTTGAGCCAGCGCGCTCGAGAAGACAACGATTTCACGCAAAATAACTATTATGTGTTTCTTCTTTTTTGTGTGTGTGTTGTATTCAGCTAAAGATTTTCTAAATGGGTGCCTTCAGACAGCCTAGGGGGCGTACATTCCCCCCTCGGAGGTGGGTATAGTGAAATCACCGATCCGTGGTCCCGAGAGAAAGAACGAGAAAGAGAGCGGCAGAAGAACAGAAAAATAAAGCAGACGAAAGGTTAGGCGTGTTCGTCTTGCCGCGACCAGTTGAACTTGCTCACGCGCTTGGCAACTTTACTTGTTATATATTCTGCAAAGGAAGCTAGGACAGAAAGCCACAAAAATCACAGGCGATGCTTTGCTCCTTCTTTGTGTATATTAAGTCGTTGCCAGCGCTAGGGGCCATCGGGACCACCAACTGGGACCACCGATGTCCGGCTCAGAAGCCCCGGTGTTCTGAAGCGGCCCGAATGCGTGGGACGTTTCCCTCTAAGTCACGGATCCCCAAACATTTTGACTAGGGGACCAGATTGGGCGCTCAGGGCTGGAATATTCATGGAGACGGAAGATCCAATGAGTCGATAGTCCAATTGGTCACGTGACAGGCGAGACGGAATATCCATCGAGACAATATATCCAATTGATACTGAATGTCCTATGAGGCTGAATATCCAACGAGTCGGAAGGTCCAACCAGGTATGAATATCCACTGAGACATGGATACCCAATGCCGCAACCGTTGAGACGGTATAATATAACTGTGCGGTTCAATGTGACAACCTAGAACCTAAAGTAACGGTATGGTAAAAATAAGTTTGCCATTCGCAGTTGAGGAGATATGTTGCTGATGAGACCTTTCTCTCTGTGAATAAACGGGCGGTGAGGAAAATCATCCCTGAGATAAAGTTTACCTGTGAGATTCCCGCAATTTTGTGACAGATTTAAAATAAATATCCCTCATGTAGAAGTGTTGTAAGTTGGGCGAGTTGGTATGATGACATGGTGAACAGAAAAGCGCACAAAAAGACGAGGACAGAGAAAAGGAAAATGCACAACACACAAGAGCTGACTCGCAACTGAATTTATTCAAAAAAGGAAGAAGAAGAAGAGGACGTTCTGAAAGACACGCAGGGCACGCAGAACGTCCTCTTCTTCCTTTTTTGTATAAATTAAGTTGCGAGTCAGCTTCTGTGTGTTGTGCATGTTCCTCTACTGCGTGATGCATGTTAAAGACCCCAGCCTAGCCGTTGTGCTGCACTGGCTAAATTGCTCATCTACAGCTGGGAGACTCCTCGCCCGTCGAGGCAGACCAAGTTCTAGGCTGTATAAACATACACACAACCCAATTTTTTTTTTTGCATGTTCCTTTTTTTCTTGTCTTGTCTTTTTGTGCGCTGTCTGTTCACCATATCTCTGATGTCTTTGTCTCTCCGAGAAAACGGCTGACTTAGGCAAAACTATGTGCCCCATTTAAAACTAGCCAAGCTTAAAAAACAAAACAAAAAAAAAGCAGCGCGCCTCGATGAGGTGCAACCTACTGTGCTTTGCTTGTAAGCGTCTTTAGAAAGCGCAAGTATTAACGCGAGAGCGTTAAGGAGCTCGTGTCGCAGAAAATTCGGTGTCGTCGTCGGTGGGATCAGAAAATCATAATTGCTCGATAGGATCATGACGTCACAGCCACATGACCTCGCGCAGGAACTTCAAACAACCCACAACGCTCACGTGAAACGTGACGTCACGCGTTGAATGAAAGTGAATAAAACATGACGAGTAATGCGAATTAAAGGTCGCCGCATGTTTCAAATGATTTCACTTTCTAAAGTAATTAATTTTCCTTAAAGGGGCTCTGCAATCATATTTAAGCGTCTGCCTTTTTTTGCGGTTTCCACGTCTCTTGGGGTTCGGGAAAGCCAGCGGGCACGGAGAGAGTAACTAAATATCAGTGCATCATATTTTAACCGGACGACGCGGAAACCTCCTCCGCCTACGAGGGCGACCCGCGTTGCCGAAAGCGCGCGAAATGTGACGTCTTTGGTCCTGGGCTTACTACTGGTCAGAGACGCTAAAAGCTTTTTTTTTTAGTCGAGATACAAAATATAAGTGTCGCGAACCGTTTCAATCATGTATGAAACTAGTTTTTGTTCAGTATTTTAGATCAGAAAAGAAACAAATGCAGTTATAAAGTACGGAAACAAGAAATGACCCGTCGACATACCCGCCACCAAGCGGCGGAAAAAACGGCGCATACTAGAAAGGGCTAGTGGGATGAGGCCCCGACGAAATGCGAGCGTAGAAAAATCCCAGATGTACGCGGCGGCGCTGCGATCGTATACCGGCTCGAGGATCCGACTGGTTCCGAGCGTTCCGAAGGCCTTCGGCGCGGGCTTGGTCAGCGATTTGGCCATTTGGCGGTATGGCAGCGCGAAGTGGCTCCCGTTCTGAACTTATCTTGACCCCGTGTTTGCTGTCGTTTATGGCCAATGAAGTGTTATGCCGAATTAGTCTTTAATCGCGCAGCAAATGCAATGCGTGCCGCCCTGGCCGCCCGCTTCATACGTCCTATCCAACACATGCTTTAGTGGCGCCCTCTTGAGCCGTCGACACGGAGTGCGGCAGCCGTGAACGCTCGATGAGCCCACTACCCCTTCTCTAGTTCACGGCCACTCAAGCCAGGACCTATGACGTCATGAAGGAGGTTATTTCTTGCTTGTTTTTGTAATTCTAATTTGCCTATAACGTTTAAAATAAAGCGAAATTTGAGAAAAGAAAAGTTTCACTAAGTTACTACGTTCAGTGCGCTCAGGTTCGGTGCAAATTAAAAACCAGTAAAAAAGTCATTGCAGGGCCCCTTTAAAGACAACAAATTTCAAGAATTTTAGGCGGGATTTGAAACCACGACCTTAAAGGGGCACTGAAGTGGATTGTGAGATCGTCTATTCATTGTCATAACTCAAACTATGGTCTCTAAGCATCCTAAAAAAACCCGAAATTACATTCAAGAGCGGCCGATTTCCCTATTAAAAATCTTATCAAACATCGTGCCGTTGCCCTTTTTCTGCGCCAGCGGCGGTCATGTTCATCTCGCAGCCGCGGCCGCGGCTGCGGCCAAGAAGGATTTTTATGTCACGTGACCAGCTAGATGGGGACATAGAAGTACCTAGCGTCCCTGCCTAATGGCAGAGAAATCCGTGTCACTTTGAGTACAAAAGTTTAATTTCGCTCACAGAAACGGACCGCAGAGGCTTTCAACTGGAGTCCAGTGAACCGCCCTTTTTTTACTTTAGGAGCGGCAGGTAAAGATACAGCCAGGGGAATTAAATATGAGCCGTTAGAAAAGAGAAATCACGTAAGATAAAAGCGGTGGCAGTATATTTATATATTTGCGCCAAGCTCCCGACTTCCGTCGTCTGCTGTTATCGAGGGGTAAGAGGGCCAGGACTTGCCGCCGCGGCGTGAAAGTTCCTGGTTCAAATTGCCTTACAATGTTTTTGTGTGTTTATTTTGTGGAAGCTTTTATTTTTTGAATCGAGACAACTGCAGTGTGTATTAGTACTGGATAGGCGCCTCCTATTATTGAAAATAGTCGTAGCAAGCGCGTTGTATATTTAAAAACACATAAATTGTAGTTGCTGTGGAAATGATACTTGTTTCGGCTCCGTTTGTATGCAAGTCATACCGATGGTGTCACCTTGGTTTCCTTTTAATGAAAATTATGAAACGATTGTATTAACGCATTAACTTGCGTTAATACAATCGTGTTAACGCAAAACTCTAATTGTCTTTGAAAGGCCTTACGTCTCTCATCATCGAGTGCACGACGCGAGGGTGTCTCTGAGGACAGGAAACGCCTACACCGGGACCGTATTAGTGCATCGTGTAAACGAATGTGCTCGTATTGCTGTAGCTGACATTTTACGCGTATAATGTCTACTTGGAACATACCAGGTGCTTCGCACTCCAACTCGTGAAGCATATATAGGTTTTTCGAAAGTGTAGTTTCTTCCTTTTTTCTGTGAAAGGACGCAATGCATGCGTATTCGATTGATCGCTTGCACCTTTGCATTTAATTGCATTATAATCGTATTCGTTTGCTTCGTTCGTAGCATCCTGTTTGAAAGAGTCCCACTGAGCAAATATGCCAAATTTCAGATTCCTTGACATGTGATTAAAACATTCGCGGACACGCCACTGAAAGTCTTGGTTGTCTAGCAGTCTTGTGTTTAGTTTCCATGAAGCCCATTTTGGTCGAGCCTTTCACGGTGTGTCTGATTTAAAACGGATCTTTACAAGGCAGTGGTCCGAAAGAGAAACTGGTTTTACGTCGTAAGCAGTCACATGTGAAAAGAGCCAGCTTGAGACGTAAATGCGATCGAGTCTCGCATTAGTTGAAGCATGAAGGTGGGTGAATCAGAAAGTAATAGTTTGGGAAGCTCCAAGGTCAAAAAGATGATAGTCGAATGCAAAAGTGTTTTGTATGTCGAAACTGCTGTCGGGCCTTGTAGAAGGCACTGACCCGTCTTTTATGCTACACACACGGTTGAAATCTTCAAATAAAACAATTTGTTTGTCGGTGCTGAGAAATGAGATCAGGCTTTCAAAAAAAGAACCGCGCTGTCTAACGTCATTATAGGCATTATGCAAATTAATCGCCAGTCCCTCTAAAAAACGTCCGTGCGCCTTCTTTCCCGCACAACACTCGCAGAGGCAATCAGCGCTACTTGCGGAGGCAGCTCAGCGAATGACGATGCTGAAATACATGTTAGACCAAAAAACGCAGTGTGAGTTGCCACATTAAGCAATGCAAAACGTCGTGCTTGCATTGCTTAATGTCACAACTCAGGCAGCGTTTTTAGGGGCGAAGCTGCTTAGGGGAAACAAACGAAAGGCTACGCATGCTGCGGCTCAGCGTCTTCGCAGACAAGCATACCAAAGCTTCGCCCCAATCAACATCATTCACCACGTGGAGATGCGGTCAATTCTTTTGGTCTAAACATATATTTCGGCATCGCCATTCGTTCAGCTGCCTCCGTAAGTTGCGCTGATTGGCTTTCCCAGTGTTGTGCGGAAAAGTAGACGCACGGGATTTTTTAGAGAAATGTCTGAGTGTCTACACTCCAAAAAATGTCTGTGGGTCTACTTTCATGCACAACACAAGGAGAGCCAATCACCGCAACTTTCGGAGGCAGCTCAGCGAATGACGATGCGGAAACATATGTTTAGACCAAAAAACGCAGTCTGAGTTGTGACATTAAGCAATGCAAAACGTCACGCTTGCATTGCTTAATGTCACAACTCAGACTACATTTTATGGTCTAAACATATGTTTTGGCATCGTCATTCGCTGAGCTGCCTCCGTAAATTGCGGTGATTGGCTCTCCGAGTGTTGTGCGTGAAAGTAGACGCAAAGACATTTTTTAGAGTTATACTTACCCGCGCAACACTCGAAGAGCCAATGTCTGCAATCTACGAAATCAGCTCAGAGAATGATGAGGCGGAACATCTGTTTAGACCTCAAAATTAGGTCTGCGCCGTTGCATTACGGAATGCAAGCATGACGCTTTGCATTGCGTAATGCTGCAGCACAGACTTCGTTTTTAGGTCTAAACGGATGTTATGCCTCATCATTCGCCGAGCTGATTTTGTAGATCACAGAGATTGGCTCTTGTATTGTTCGGCGGGTAAGTAGACGAGCAGACATTTCTAAGAGTGTATGTACCGTATAAAAGAATAACGCAAGATATGAACCTTGCCTTATGATCGACAGTGTGAGAAAGTGATGAATACCCCAAGTTATTCTTCAAATACAAAACAAAAACAAAAACCTCCCGACAAGCCACTAGCATGGCTAAGCCATACCTCCTAATTTTAAAGGAAGGGGTCCAGTGCACGAGCAGTATCCTCGTCAGACGATATCTTTGTCTCTTGAACAGCAACAAAGTCAGTATGTTCCTTTAAAGAGAGCTTGTAGAATTAGGATTGTCGTGCACGTGAACATAGTCCTCTGAAGTTGATGGTAGCGAAGCTGAAGGGTAGAGATGTCAGGAAGGTGTTAGTTCGGGTGGGAGGACATCGTCACCGTTCCTCACGTCTAGAGCTTCAGATTGCGACGTCTTGTTGTAGAGGAGCTCTCGCACCGCAGATGGCTGGCGTTTCACCTCGCCTCCCTCGTCGCTCTTGCTCTCGGCAATAATACCTGAAGCGGAGGGCTGGGCATTATTTTTCGTCGTAGGAGCTGGTCGTTTCACTGATGTTCCACTGGACGTGGTGGCGCGTTCGCGTCGAGGTATTGCTTGCTGGCATGGTAACTCAGGTGGTGCGTCAAGGGATGGGTACTCGCTATCCGACCAATTTCTCTTCGTTTCCGTGACCGACTCAGCCTGTGTTGACAGTTCTGGCAGGGTGCTGGGAGACTCCGAATTAGAACTCAGTCCTTCTGGCCGCTGTGTTGACGTTTCCGTTTCGGTCCTTTGTGTCTTGAAGGGGGAAGAGGCGATATCACCTGTGGCATCAACGACTTCACTGATGTCCATAAGATGGTCCTGGACAACATCATCTGTTAGGCTTCTCGGCTGCCTTAGCTTGTCTGCGTAGATGGTGACGCACTCACTCGTGGCATGTTCGTAGCGTCGGTACTCGCCGCATCTCGGGGTTCTGCACTCTCGACGGACGGGCCAATTCTGTTACATTGAAGGCACAGCTGTGGTCGACCAGGAACGAGCACCAGGCTTCAACAACCAAAGGTCGTGAGCTGATACGGGATGTTCGTTGCATCCATTCCTTCTGTAAGTGTCAAGGTCACCTCTTTGTTGAGCGTTTCCATTTGCTTCATTCCAGCGCACTTTCGCTTTTCTCGTACAATCGAACGGATCGTGCCAAAAAGGCGCCAGTGCCTTTTCGATTCTCTGGCTTTCCATGTGTACAGCTAACCAGAGAAGTTTCAGTTTCACATCTCTGGTTTCGGAATCAATTATGAGACATCTGCGTCCCTTCACGGTAAGCTCTATTTTGTTTACAAGCTTGGTTTTAATTAAGGCGTTTGCGCACGTCACCATCCAGACATGGCTCATCTGATATTGGCCTATTCAAATGATTTCTTGGGCGTGGACATCATCTCGTAAGGCGTCACGGAAGTCTGGGGCGCGGTAGATCGTGCGGCGAGATCGCCATGAAGAAATACGGAGTTCATGCTCAAGTTACCTGTGGGGAGAATAGGTAGCACGGTCCGGTATTCATTAGTCATAATTTCACTAGTACTGGCCGAAGCCTCAGCGGTTCCCCGGGAGGTGGCCGGTATATTTTCCTTGGCGAACATCAAAAACACGACCGTTCTCAGTGGAGTCTTCTTTCGCCTACTAAAGCAGACGACGTAAGTCGGGTAGCTGGGGCAGATAAATAAATATACTGCGACCGCTTTTATCTAGCGTCATTTCTCTTTTATTTTGGTTCATATTTACCTTAGGGACATGTAGCAGAGCGCGTTGGATAGACTGCAGTTCACACAGAGAAAACAAGAACACTAAAAAAGACGAGGGACAGACACTCACAGTTCTTTCAACGAGCAACGACATTTATATGATGCCCATCACAATGCGAACAACCACTTTGGTCACAGAGAAAATTAAGGGAAGAAGAAAATACTTGAAAAGGATACTAGAAAAAGATAAAAATAAAGATAACTGAATTTACCTTCCTGAAAATGAAGAAGACAAAAATTCGAAAAGACGTTTTTTATGATAACTCTGGCGCTAAGGATTCCAGCTCTGGTGTCGATAACGACAACGTGGGCTCTGAAACCTTGTCTGTGGCATTCTCGATCTTAAATGCTTCAATTATTTCTCGCCCATACTTGTCCTTGTGTGAGCCAAGCACTGTAGCGTTTTCATAGCTAGGGGTGCAATCATGGCAGGTGCGGGCGTGCACAATAATGGACCTCTTGGCGAATATGTGCTGCCACCTAGACACGCGAATCGGTTCGAGACTAGGTGACTGGAAAACAACGCGCGCCCAAGGCCTCTCCCATCCGTTCCACACCCAAAACGTCAGCTACCTCCTGTTCACCCATTGAGGCGATGTGACCTATAGATACGGCTCCCCCAAGCTCACCTTTGTCCCCATCGTGCGTAATCTTCCGCCCCGAGGTCGACACAACGAAACCGCTCAAAGGCGAGAAATGCAAGATGGCGGATTGTTTGGAACTAGATACTCTCGAACCCAGGCGCATGAAATACTCCGCGCATGCGCACCGCGTATTTCCACAAAAGGTTCATTGTATGGTAAGAGTCAGATGACGCCTTGTTCACTTCAAGAAAGTGTTTCCTAAAGGCTGAACTCCATGGGACGAATATGCTGCGAATAACCGACGAATTTTGGCCGGCGGCTTTTGCTCTGCGCGTGGAATCAACACAGTGGCTGCTACGTCGCGCGCAAAACGAGCGTGCCGTCGGGCGGCGTTCGCCAGTTATTCGTCACATCATTCGCTCCATGGAGTTCAGCCTTAAGGCGAATGTTCAGACATTGTCCCGTCTGGCCGATGTATTGGCTGCCACAACTGAGCAGAATAGAATAAATTGGCTTTTCTTGACATTTAACGTATTTGTTGGAGTGTTTGATGGTGCATTCAGGTGCACGACTTTCCTTATTCACACTTTGGCACATTTCTTTTAGCTTCATCCTACATATGAAGATCACCTTCGTATCGAACAAAGCCGTGAGACGCTTCAGGCGGTGGGCAGTATTATGCACGTATGGAATGCAAGCCGGGCGTGTGTGTCTGTGTCCTTTGTTGTTAGATGCAGGACGGTTGAGGTCTGTGATGAAACGTCGAAGGGTCGTACGGAGGTGGTCTGCTGGGACCCGGCTTGGAGAAGTCGGTCATGCTGACGTTGAGCGTTTGCTGATGAGAGGTCGGGACAGGATTTTGAACGAGAAGAGGCAAACAGGGTTTGAATAATTCCAAGCTTTACCAACTTAGAGTGGTTGCTGCAGAAAGGGAGAACCAGTATTTTGGATCGTTGCTAGAAACTCCAGCATATGCCTTGAGGATGAAGATGAAGTCTTAAATCCAGATCCTGTAATCCCTCAACTGTTGGTTCTTCGCTCGTGAACTTAAGACCCGACGAGCAGGAATCGAATGCTTCACAAATTGCCCATGAAGAGATGGAGGTCAGATGAATAACAAGAGGGTCATCTATGTATCGATACACAGGACGTTCGGGGGCGAAAACGTCCAGTCGGGACTTTATCGATCGGTCTACGTACATAAGAAAAGCTTCACTGAGTACCGGAGCTAAGCAGGAGCCTATACAGACACCTTTCTTTTGCCTCAATGTTTTGTCGTTGTATTCAACGAGAGTTGACTGATAGTACAAGGCAAGGAGATCTCTGAGGTTGTTTACGGAGATCCCTGAGGTGTTTCTGAAACATTTATAGAGACCGTGTTCATGGATTGCATCAGAAACGGAATTCAAGAGAATTAGGGGGTCAAGACTGTAGTAAAGTTCTTCTAAATCTAAAGAAAATATGAAGTGCGGCTGGGTGGTGGAGTGTAGGGAGGTGAGGTGCGATGTAAGTTCTATGGAGTTTGAAATCCTAAAGGGCTGGAGGAGAGTCACCGTGGAGACATGTTTCTGTAGAAATAAGGCCAAATATGTTTCTGCCAGCAACCTCTTTCAAATACAATGCTCCTAAGCGGCACGCCATGCTTATGTGTTGTAGTTGTAAAAAATACGGAAAAATATTGTTTTGCAGGTGATCCGAGTGTTTGCGCGCTGAGATCCTGATGGTATTTTCTTAGGTTGATCAAAGCTCTTTTCCAACGCCTTCGTGACCTTCTCTCCATAGGTTCCTTGATCTAAACCACGAAAAAACTCGTCGTGTTTGATTCAAGCAATTTAAGTTGCCCCCGGCGCAGCTCTTCAACTGCTATCTGAATCGGGAACTGCCCTGCTTTCGGAGGTAAGTGGTAGCGAATAGAGCGAACAGTGGCGTTCAAAAACTCTGACCGCCCCTGTTCTGGGATATGCGAGGCGACTTGATGTACCGAAGTCAATTCGTCAACTTTTGAGGTGGGAAGATCTGGAGTAAACTTGGGACCATACGAAAGCCCTTCCAATCTACCAGGGGAAAGTTTTTGTTAGTCACAAAGAATGACTGGAGGGTCAACCACTGCTTTGCTGGCCTTCCGGCAAGATGCATTCATTGATGTAACGATGGTGTTCCAAGCGGATGTCAGCAGTCTGGTAGCTGAGGTTTGAAGAAAGATGAACGAAGGATAGACCAATGACCAGACCCATAACCATACCCTTATGGAACACTTTCTCGAACTGAACAAGGCGTGATCCGACTCTTACCATCCAATTGTTGTGCACGCCCGCACCTGCCACGATTGTACCCCTAGCTATGAAAATACTACAGTGCTTGGCTCGCACAAGGAAAAGTATGGGTGAGAAATAATTGAAGCCTTTAAGATCAAGAATGCCACAGACAATGTTTCAGAGCCCTCGATGTCGTTATCGACACCAGAGCTGGAATTCCTAGCGCCAGCGTTATCATAGAAAAAATCTTCTCAAATTTTCTTCTTCTTCTTCCTTTTCAGAAAGTCAAATTCAGGTATCTATTGTGAGATTTTCTCAGTAGTGTACTCGCGCTTTACCGCATATACACAAGTATTTTGTTGCGGTAAGTGAGCGCTTTTCCTCTCACTTTTTTATTGTTTGGCCTTAATAAAATGACACAATGTTATTAGTCCTTTGCGAATTTGAATATTTATAAGATATGCGTCTGCGTTAAGTGGATTTCACAAAAGTAAAAATTAAAATAAATATTAAAATATCCTTTCTTTAGAGTGCATCTTATGGGCAGAGTGTCAGGTCATGGAATCCCAAGACGATCCGATAACTGCGATCATCAAGGATGATCGCTTATTTTATAAATGCGATAAAACAGAATACGATAAATTGACTTTCACCGTATTCTGACACGAAGAGTTCTTTGTACAAAAGTAAGCAGACGGCTTATAAAGTACTATGCAGATCCGTTTTTTTTTTTTAATTTTTATTCATGCTTGGTTGTATGATGCCAAATAAATGCGGGGATTGAGGGTCCGATGCGGTTTCGAATTTTGCGGGTGCGGTTTAGATGCAGACACAAAGTCCGCGGACGCGGATCAGATGACGATACAATTATTTAAGAACATTGCGAATGTGGTTCGGACGCGGCTACGAAGTTTGCGGTGTAGGTTATAGATTTCTAGGAATGTGCGAATAGTGGATTTTGAGTTGAAAGCGAATTCGAAGCGAATATTGGTTTTAGCTGAATATTTTCGAATTTACTCCCGAATAGTTTCTTCAAGGTTCTTACTAACACTGCACCAAG
This sequence comes from Ixodes persulcatus, assembly GCA_013358835.2. Lineage (NCBI taxonomy): Eukaryota > Metazoa > Arthropoda > Arachnida > Ixodida > Ixodidae > Ixodes > Ixodes persulcatus. The sequence goes on from JABSTQ010009375.1 coordinate 117,946, forward strand.
CTTAAACAAAAACCCATCTGAACTCGTAAAGGTTGTTCTCAAACTTCCACTTGTCCATATGAAAGCAAATTTTAATTTAGCTATATTAATGGACTGTGGCCTCAGAAAGTCTATTGCCTACACAGAAATGGAAAGTAAACAATGCATTTGACATAGAAATAAACGTATCGAGATGTAGAGCTATACCTAATCGAGGGGATTTATAAATATTCTTGTTATATGTAAATATTTTTATTAAATCTAGAATATGAAGAACATGGAAAAGGAAATCATGAATGATGAACGCCGGTTATCAGGACATTTCCGCCTAACCTTCACTTTTGCAGAGTAGCCATAGTTTAATTTTGAAACTTTTACTGTATTGTTGAATATCAACTTTCACAAAGTTTGCCTTTTATTTTGCACACGCCATGTGCACGTGTGCGATATTTGTACTTTTCGAAGTGTTTATCGCGGCGGCTTAGCTTTCAGATGACGCTAGGAGCTATCGACGCCAATCCAATAGGGAGAATTCATGGCGTCCATAGCTGAGTGCGCGACTGCTGAGCGCGTGCTGACGGCGAGCTTCCCCAGTTCTTTTGCAACGTGCATTCCGCACCACCAAGATTGCCGGTCTTAGCAGCCTATTATTATGAGCTCGCTCTGAGCATGCGCTCTAAAGAGCACTCACAAATATGACGTCCTCTGAATACTCCCTATAGACGTTTCCACTGTTTACAAACATCACAGTCCACATGTGTTAAATCACAGTCCAGAACGCGCACGTTCGTCGCTTCGGAAAGCGAGCAAATCACGCGCCATACGCACGAACACTAAAAATGGAACCTGCCAAGTGTCCTTTTTTGGAAAGGTCTATAGACCTTTCCAAGAAAAAGCGCATGGCCGGTGCCATTTCCAGTGTTCGTGCGTATGGCGCGTGCTTTACTCGTTTTCCGGAGCGACGCACACGCGCGTGCTGAGCTGTGGAGATCGCACGCTGGGCTGTGGATTTGTAAACATTGAAAAGGTCTATACTGTGTGTTTCACGCGATCTTTCGGTGTGGGGATAGTTTCTCGTGCATTTAAACAATTTCATGTAAACAATATAGAGAAGGAGAAAGAGAATCACGCTAAATTTAGCGCTCCCCCCCCCCCCTCCCCCCTCTCCCGAATGACTGGTTGCGGTAGCGTCTGCTGCGGCTCATCGTAACGTGAAATGAAGTATAATATCTGAACGTAGATGGATAGACCCAATCCGTGAACGTGTAAACGTTCGCGGATTAATAATAAATAATAAACGGATAAATATTAAAAAGCACTCACCACTAACGCCGACTACGAGGATCCAGACGGCCACTACCAGCACGTTCATGTCCTGTCTGGCTGCCGCGCTGGTGAGTGGAGGATAGCTGGTGACTGCGGGTCTCTCACGCGCGCCTCCGAACTAGATGAAAATGCAACCCAGCGGAAACGGCTAGAAATATATATAGGCTGAAGGGAAGTAGAGTCATCTCGCTCCCTTCCAGTCGGTGGGCTGCCCGTGGGTTGCGAAGACCTCGACTTCCTCCATTGCAGCGGTCCTTGTTGTTATCTTCGAGGAGTAGAGACACAATTGCTGCGGCTGCTTCCTGGTTTTCGTTCCTTTATTAGATTTCCCGTCGTGGATGCTGTTCATCGATAAGGAATGCGTTAATGACTCCGTGTCGGTTTGAAGTCCGATTGGATTCAACTCTGGTTTGGCGAGTCATCGCTCTAAACGAATGCACTGCGCACGTCTAGTTTCCCGCAGTCCACGCGGTGGGCTAATCGGTGCGATATACGTTCAACGGAGAGCCGCAGACTTTGAAGAACAAGACCCCTTTCTAGCATAAACCTCAAAAGTAATGAAGAAGTGGAGTTTATTTACTGGACGGCCAAGCACAAACATGTTTTGGGAACTCGTCTAGTATGCGCTGATGCTGCAGTGCAAGCCTATGCACATTGTGACCAGAGAAAAAAGAAAAAACGGACAAATATTTTTTTATATTTTTATTTTAACGAAAAAGTTTCAAAAAATATATATGAATGGACAACAAAAAAATGGTATTTTAGTAACCACATTTTTAGCAGGTTTCCAGATGACCGTCATCAGCGTCGATGCAGAGCCCCAGGCGCTTATTGAGATTTTCGGCGATGTGCCGCAACATCTCCGACTCAAAACTTGTGTGGCTCTTAGCACAAGCCCTGGCCTCCAAAACTGCCCACACGCTGTAATCCACCGGGTACAGCATACAGTAAGTACGGCGGCAATTCTTGCGATCGATGAAACACGACTGAGCTGTTTTCGTCCTGTGAGTCGACGCCTTGTTCTTAGGTCCATTCTGCGTCGCCCAAGTGCTGTCGGGCCCACGGAAGTACCATGCTCTTAAAGGGGTACTACAACGAAATTTTGGCGCTTATTTTATGGTCTATATGGGTTCAAAGGAGCAGTATCACGTCGGACACACCAATATCTGGTTAAAAAAGACACGAAAAGGAATTTTAAAACGAATTAAAGGATTAGCAAAGAGCACCTGGTGGATGTCGCTAACGCCTCGTTTGTAATGCCCGTCTAGGAAACTTGAGAGGTAGTGACGGTTATTGTCTCGACTCCGGCCACGACGAGAGAAGAGGGAAAGGAGGAACTCCCCTCTTCCCGAGAATTCCTTTTGTGCGTCCCAGAAGTCGCTATTGTCCCTCTACAAGATTATAGAAGATTAACCCGTCACTCAAAATTCTTACAAAAGCAGCCGCTTCGGTGGCTGGAACGACTAGGCCGTCCTCCCGACGTCAGCCTCGCGGTAGCTTTGCTCGTCCCGAGACGACCTACGTCACGATTGCGTCGGAAGTCACGTGCTCTAAGCTGGGCCTTCTCCGAGCGCTTGCCAGAGTGGGCCGTTTATAACAAAAAATAGAGCCACCGGGCTCAAAATACAAACGTGCGATTGTCATTTACGGATATTGTGGATCATATTCAACCTATATTTGTACACGGCAGATATATTTCAAATTTCGTTGAAGTATCCCTTTAATGATGTCGGTAGACGTCATTCCTGTTGATTTCGACACCCTGGTACGTTCCCAGCGAGTACCTGCGGCCCGGCGTTCAAGTCGGCGGCATCCTTGAAGCCGGACTCGCTTCTCTTCGTCCCTGAGTCTGCCTGAGTAGTTTAACTTTGTGAGGATTGTATTACTTAAGTTTCAACTCCTTTTTAGCCATTTGTCGCACCGATTCACGTTTGATTCCGGACTCACGAACGCATTTTTCTTATGAAAACCCTTGGATTTCGCTTGACTCGCTTCCGGATGATCCGACGGTTGGCGGAGGTGTCGGCTGTGCACTTCCTTCCTCTCCGCGGGCTGTCGCCTTCATCACCGAGCTCCGCAAACGCTTGAAGGCAACTCCGCATGGTGCAATACGCCAAACAAAACACGGACAAAAACGAAGAAAGAACTGGACAAAACACGACAAACTCCGGTCAACTTTTTTTTTTTTTTTTTTTAATTTGGGATTACAATTGCTTTCAGATAAAGCAGTGTCCCTGAATTACACGCTATACCTATTTTAGATGCGGAGCATCTCTTGCTCGGTTCTATGTCCCGCGGCGTCGTAGTCCGCACTCACACTACGCATGCGCAACTCTCCTCCTTCCCTCTCTCCAACAGCTGCGCGTTACTCTCTCCGCTCTCTCTCTCTACCAGCTGCGTGCACTTCGCGTGCGTTCGCTTCCACTCACACCGCGCGCGCGTGCGCAACTCTCCTCCTCTAGTCTCCTCTCCTTCAAGTGTGAATATAAGCAGCGGTAGCGCGCTGCGCGCGTTCAGTTCAGGGCTGTTGACTCCACTTCACTCCGTTCTTCCGATGAAGTGTGATGGAAGCAACAGTCCCGTCAGTTAGTGGGTTGGCGCAAGCAAGCGTCAGCACCACCCCACAAACTAACAGCAACGCTACGTCCACTGAAGACAAAGCTGCGCAGCGAAGGGCACGCGACGCTGAGCGCAAACGCTTGAAGCGAGCGGCAGACCCTGAACTACGGCAACCAGAAGCGGCGTCCATTCGTCAACGTCGAGCGGCGGATGCTGAACTACGACAACGTGCAGCAGCGGCGGTTCGAGAACGTCGAGCAGCAGAACCTGAGGTTCGGGACCGTGAAGTTCAACGTAAACGTATGAAGCGAGCGTCGGAACCCGACCTTCGAGAACGGGAAGCCGCGTTGGCTCGTGAACGTCGAGCAGCAGAACCTGAGGTTCGGGACCGTGAAGTTCAACGTAAACGTGCGACCACAAAGCCATCCTCATCAAAGCAAAGTGCACACCTCAAGTACTAGACGCTGCTCAATACAGACCTTCGTTAACCGTTTCACCTTCGTCTACGCCATTAAAAAAATTACAACATCTTCCCGAGGGGAACCATGGGGTGATGCGGAGCATCGCGGAGTTTCCAACGTTCACGCGATGTGTGGTAACCAACGCAAGTTAACAACGTAATAACACGCAAGTTAACAACGTTACTAACACCGTTAATAACACCGTTAATAACGATCCGCGATGCTTCGCATCACCCCATGGTTCCCCTCGGGAAGATGGTGTTATTTTTTTTCTCGATATTGTGTGTAGTTTAATCAATATCACGGCTCAAAGTTTGATTTCGGCCGTACGGCAAAACCGAAACTATCCGCTAGAGGGATGGCAACACTGATCATCAGCCGTACGGCCGCGACGCGACGTCGCTAGGGTGCTGCGTCAATGGGCGCGTTAAGTTAGTGAGCTCCAGACTCCGGACATCTGCGCTCGAGCGCGCGGGTTCGGAGCGTAGCTTAACGGCGCACTTTGGTACCGAGGCGCCATCTGACGCCTATTTTTTAAAACGTTTCCGGTTCCGGCTTTCCGGCGCGCGCTTAAACATGGCTCCCGTCTCGTCGAAACGTCGAAAAAGTGTTTGTTAGACGACGACCTCGATGAAATAAGTGCGCGGAAACGGCGGCAACAGCAAGAGCTTGTATTTGTGCTGCACGCTGTTGGTGCCCTACTGAAAAAAACACATTTGAAATTCAGACGGGTGGGAAACTGGTTGACCGTTTGAATCAAATGGGTGGCAAACCTGTCGATCTGTTTGAATCAAACGTGATTATGGGATACGGGTACCCGTTTGAAACGGTACCCGTTTGAAACGGCACCCGTTTGAAACGATACCCGTTTGATACGGATGCCCGTTTGATACGGGTGCCCGTTCGACCAGGCACGCGACCACAGATTTGAACGCGCCATTCGGATAGGCAAATTATTTGCTAGCCCAAAATGGGTATCGTCTGAAAGGTTGGTCATCTTGCACTCATTTAAGACGTCCCGAAACTCAAAGACCTATTTCTAACATGGAGGAAACACGTGGAAAAAATCGTGCTCGCGCAGGTGCTTGCAAATGGGTAGGAAAACAGACACAAAAGATCGTGTTCAATTCGCCTAGAAGTTTATTACAACTTATTCCGTAGACAAGTACAAACGTGCAAGCGATCTGTGAAATGTGAAGAGGCACTCTAAGCTTTTATACAGCCGAGGTAATTTTAGACTATAATGGCAGACTTTGGGGGAAATTATTCTCCCTGCTGCCGCGAGATTAGACGCTGCATGATTTTATAGATAATCTGGAAGAGTACGCGTAGAAAAACGGTCAATCGTTGCCAACAAGTAGGTTGCAGTGCACTTACCATAATAATAGCGAACTTGAAAGAAGTAATCCAAAATATATGTCGACACGGTCAAAGCAGGACAACCACACAAAAAAAAAAAAAAACGAGAAAGAAGGCTCCTTGAAGTTTCAACACGATGCGGCGCACAAGCTGTCATTGGCCGAACCTAACCAAACCGCGAGAATTCCTGACTTCTTTGAAGAATCGCTTGATGCCGATGTACGCGTAGGACTTTTCGAACACTGATAGCTTTCGTGCACATCCAATACGTTGTCGAGAGACATCCCAATAAGACCGCAGGGAAAGGCGGCAGATCGAAGCAGGTGGGACGGACGAATTTCGAACTGCACAGGACAACAAGCAGACAAAAAAAATTACACCATCTTCCCGAGGGGAACCATGGGGTGATGCGGAGCATCGCGGATCGTTATTAACGGTGTTATTAACGGTATTAGTAACGTTGTTAACTTGCGTGTTATTACGTCGTTAACTTGCGTTGGTTACCACACATCGCGTGAACGTTGTTGGAAACTCCGCGATGCTCCGCCTCACCCCATGGTTCTCCTCGGGAAGATGGTGTAATCTTTTTAATTGCGTAGACGAAGGTGAAACGCGTAACGAAGGTTTTTATTGAGCAGCGTCTAGTACTTGAGGTGTGCACTTTGCTTTGATGAGGATGGCTTTGTGGTCCCACGTTTACGTTGAACTTCACGGTCCCGAACCTCAGGTTCTGCTGCTCGACGTTCACGAACCAACGCGGCTTCCCGTTCTCGAAGGTCGGGTTCCGCCGCTCGCTTCGTACGTTTACGTTGAACTTCACGGTCCCGAACCTCAGGTTCTGCTGCTCGACGTTCTCGAACCGCCGCTGCTTCACGTTGTCGTAGGTCAGCATCCGCCGCTCGGCGTTGACGCTCGCTTCAAGCGTTTGCGCTCAGCGTCGCGTGCCCTTCGCTGCGCAGCTTTGTCTTCAGTGGACGTAGCGTTGCTGTTAGTTTGTGGGGTGGTGCTGACGGTTGCTTGCGCCAACCCACGAACTGACGGGACTGTTGCTTCCATCACACCAGTGTTGCGGAGTTGCCACTCCGGAGTTGGAATGATTCCGGAATCATTCCGCATTTTCGCGACCCCGGAATGGAATGGGAATGGAATGGCGGCAACGTTCAGGGGAATGGAATGGGAATGGAATTAGATGCCTTTTGCCCGGAATGGAATGGGAATGGAATGGGCCCGGTTCTTTATATTTTATTTATTTATTTATTATTATTTATTTACTTCTACATATACTTTTTTTTTCTTAGGGGGGGGGGGGGGGGCGAGTCACTTGTTCAGAAATAAAATGAATGCAAAAAGCAAGCGTCAAAGCAAAGGGCAGAGGGGGGAGGGGTGGGGGGTGGCGGTGGCGCCTTTCACGGACAAGCTGGCGACGGGCTTCACTGGTGTTATACGAGTGCGAAACAAGAAACCAAGCACCAAGCAAAAGAAACGAAAAGTGCGGCATAGAAAGAAACCGCCATGCACGGCTCCTCATCGTCCTCCTCATCTTGCATTTTTTTTTTTGCGACTGCAAAGCACGTTTGCGCAAAGACTGAGATTTGGGAGCGGGAGGCGACTCATAAATCTTAGAGCTCTGATAACTCGTTGACACCCGCGCCACCGAAAGATGATCCGTTATTGTTTTCTTATAGTTCGAGGAGCGTTGTTTAGCAGGTGGCCAACCATTCTGCCTCCCACGTTCATTCGCGCGCACTCCTTTGAAGTTCGAAACCTGAGTTTGCTTCGGCATTAAAACAAAGCGAGGTTCACTTCTCTCTTCTCCTCTTGCGCTTTGCTCCGACGCTTGTTTTTTTTTTATACTGAATTTTTCCGTGTAAGTTCGCCTATTACTTGGTCTTCGTTCCGATGCTTGTTTTCTGTGTTATATCTTTTACATTCAGGTGGGTTAGGGTCACAAGCAAGCTAGCGGATTCCCGCTCATTTCCTTTGAATTTAGTCTCTGCATACCTTGTTTCACCTTGCGATGGACCGCTGCGGACGCTACGAGTCACCCCAGGCAATCCAGCACTGTGAGCTTAGAAAATCAGTGCTTTTTTGAGGCATTTAGCATTTTTTTGCAATTTTCTATGCGTTTGATAATGTCAGCTTTCAGCTGCTTATGCCGGCAACACAACAAGGCTGGGCAGTATTGTATTTCAGCAATACATTTCGTATCTGTATTTCTATATTGCAATACATTTTTTCACCAGTATCTATATTCCTGTATCAAATACATGTGGAACAAAATACAATTTCGAACGCCTTTTTTTCTTTGCTTTTTTATTTCGGACGGCATTAGGGTCAAGGAGTTGGTGTATTGTTACTATGCTGAGCAAGGTTCCTTCCGAGTTTCCAAATTATTTTTCTCTTCTGAGAAATGTTGCGTAGTCGGGGCTCAAAACAGGTAGCGTGCACGGAGTTGAGTCGGAGCATCTTCTACGGCAGGTCCCTATAGGTAGGGATTTCATGAGTCATTTTTTTACTGGCATTCAATGCCCGCTTCTAGTTAGTTAGAGCCTTGAGAAATAGGAAATCAAAGCAATTGTTGCTTGGCCTGTGGCCGAGTAGCTGAGTCACAGTCCGCTGCAACACGAGTCTGGCGGTGGTTGACTTGAAATACTAGGATGACTGACGCAGCAGTGAAATTCGGCACATATCGGAATGCGTCTGCGCCTGTAATATTGCACTGCTCAAGGGTACGTCATCAGCCGACGTGAACGTGACCCGCTGCTCTGGTGATCCGATAACCAGGAAGGAGGCCAGACTTGGCCTCGTTGTGCCGACCCAGACTTCGTACACCTGTGACTCGTCTCGAGCGCGCTGTTTCTCGGGGAGCTCGCACCTGTGCCGACCATCTCAGGTCGCAATCCACGAGGTCTCTGTTTGGATGATGCTAGGCGAAACTTGAGGACTGCCATTCATGTGTTGGAGGCGGAAGGTCGGCAGGAAGGACCGTCACAACAGAAATGCCACCGTTTCGATTTTTCAACCGTAACAGAAGATGAGACATGTGCTCCAGGATGCTTCAGGCGGTCCACTATTTTCGAAAATTCCAAAAGCAACTGCCTGCATGAGGTCACCTACAACGAAATTACGCATTGTCCTTTCATACAGGAGCGTGCGGGGAAAGTTTCATGTTCAAGGCAACACCTACAGACACTAGAATACTAGTTCATTCCATCGTGACGTCATGTGATCAGTGTTGACAGGGGCGCCCTTGTTGGACAGGGGAGTGGTGATGTTATGAACTTATGATGGAATATATCTAGAGGTCGAAGTCTTTTCGCATCACTCGTCAGACACACAGGATGACAGGGAAGGGACCGCGGCCAATATTTGATGGAACGTTTTTTTAACCTGAAGGCTCCTCTCCGTCCGGAACCACTACCTTCAAGGTGAAGTGCCAAGCCTGCGGGATAGTAATTTTAGGATAAAAAATGTCCACTTATTTAAAGCCTCATCTCAGTTGGCGTCTCAAAGAAATTTGAAAATTGTATTGAATTATCAGTATTTGTATTTCTGCCCTCCCTAAAATGTATTCATGTATTTGTATTTCAAAAGACTTTTTGACCTCTTTTTAAAATGTATTTCCGATACATATCGCGATGCATTTTTACAGATATATTTGAGTATCAGTATTTTAGCTACTATTTTCATCTGTCCCAGTATTTGTATTTCCAAATACATTTTTGAGTATTTCCGCCCAACCCTGCAACACAATGTAGCTGTCAAGTGCCTTTTTTACGTTTAGGAATTAGAGGAATGGAATGGAACGATTCAGCCATTCCAGGAGTGGGAATGGGCCCAGTGTTCCCATTCCTAGGAGTTGAAAAGAATGAAATTATCGAAAACTCTAATTCCCCGGAATGGAATTGGAATGGAATGGGGGTGCCCATTCCGCAACACTGCATCACACTTCATCGGAAGAACGGAGTGAAGTGGAGTCAACAGCGCTGAACTGAACGCGCGCAGCGCGCTACCGCTGCTTATATTCACACTTGAAGGAGAGGAGACTAGAGGAGGAGAGTTGCGCATGCGCGCGCGGTGTGAGTAGAAGCGAACGCACGCGAAGTGCACGCAGCTGGTAGAGAGAGAGAGAGAGCGGAGAGAGTAACGCGCAGCTGTTGGAGAGAGGGAAGGAGGAGAGTTGCGCATGCGTAGTGTGAGTGCGGACTACGACGCCGCGGGACATAGACCCGAGCAAGAGATGCTCCGCATCTAAAAGCGGCTGCCAACGCGCCCTTGGCCGGATGTCGGAGGCTTTGCTTATCAGCGTGTAGCGTGCCCTCCTCCCCCGGGTCGCGTGACAGAGCTGACCAGAGAGAAGGGAGGAGGCGAGGTCAAGGCGCAGGACGCTGGGACACCCCCACCCTCCCAAAAAAAAAAAAAAATGCGTTTTTTTTTTTTGTTTTTTAATTGCCCTCAATGCTAGGGGAGAGGCTGCACCCACCGCTGTACACGCGCTCTCCTCCTCTCTTCGAATTGCCAGAGAAAGCTGACCGCGCCGCGTTTGCAGCCTCGGAAAGCAGGCGAATTTTTTTTTATTTATTTATTTATTCATACTGCAGGTCATTTCATGCCCAAGCAGGGTGGGACAACAATAAAGAAAAAACATAACTAAACAGAGTAAACCAACAAATGTGGTACACACTGGAGGTGTAGCTCGCTTGAACGCTGGAAATGGCGCGCGCCGGCCAGAAGCTCGGCTTGTGCCCGAGCGAAAAAAATTACACCATCTTCCCGAGGGGAACCATGGGGTGATGCGGAGCATCGTGTAGGTTCCGAGGAAAGAGTCAGTTGCGTGCTGACGTCGAGAGATGGCGCCACCGACTGCCCTAGCGTTACCCCCTACGCGAGCCTTCGTCGCGGCTCGCGGCAGATAAACTTGGAACGCTCGCCGCTCGCCGTTTATTTTGTTTCACACTTGAAGGAGAGGAGACTAGAGGAGGAGAGTTGCGCGTGCGCGCGCGGTGTGAGGAGAAGCGAACGCACGCGCAGTGCACGCAGCTGGTAGAGAGAGAGAGCGGAGAGAGTAACGCGCAGCTGTTGGAGAGAGGGAAGGAGGAGAGTTGCGCGTGCGTAGTTCGTTACCCCCTACGCGAGCCTTCGTCGCGGCTCGCGGCAGATAAACTTGGAACGCTCGCCGCTCGCCGTTTATTTTGTTTCACACTTGAAGGAGAGGAGACTAGAGGAGGAGAGTTGCGCGTGCGCGCGCGGTGTGAGGAGAAGCGAACGCACGCGCAGTGCACGCAGCTGGTAGAGAAAGAGAGCGGAGAGAGTAACGCGCAGCTGTTGGAGAGAGGGAAGGAGGAGAGTTGCGCGTGCGTAGTTCGAGTGCCGACTACAACGCCGACGCCGCGGGACAAAGACCCGAGCAAGAGATGCTCCGCAAGGGACTCCAATTGCAGACGGCAGCGCCAAATCTCCCCTAACGGGCGTTGGGTTTCTCCGAGAACAATAAGACATCAAGAAAACAATACGCACGCCGTCGTCATGGCAACCGCTTGGTTGTGGAAGAGGGCGTGAGAAGAGTTGTCCCTCCTCTCTCTCTCTCTCTCTCACCCTCGGCGACAAGAGGAGGAGGGAGTTCGTTCGGAGTTCGGAGCAGCCTCCGAACTCCGAACGAATTTGCATCCTATTGTCGCTGATGTTGAGAGAAGAGGGAACTGCTCCCATTGCCGCCGTCTCGTTCTTCTATAAAACAAAGTACTAGCAATATCTTTTTTATATAAAAAAGTGTGTTTACCTTTTTCTGCGAATGTCCGACGCTTCCGAAACGATTGCACTTGACTTTGCGTCGCTCGATTGAGATCGGCTCGGCAACAGTGCATGTTCAGTGACAGCCACTTCTCATTAGATCGTCAATCAATGAATGCAAAGTGCGCCCGGCCGCTGATGTTTCGCAGCTTAAGATGGGCGCACATCGCCAGTCTGAGCACAAGTCCAAACTTCTTTTGCAAGTTCTCTTTTTATTAGGTACGTCCTTTATACAGAAAAAAAAAACACAAAAAAAACGTGCACTTGACGGTACAAAAAAAAGTGACAAGATCTACAGAAAAGTACTATTCAAGTATTCACAGCAATGACACATTTAACTTTGCAGTATTTAGCGACAGTGATTCGATCGCCACGGCCTCTCGCAGGTTCCTTCTGCAGCGCGAGCTGCTCCACGCACGTGCTACCAAGCTGCGGTGCTCGAACACCGATCCCCCCCACACCGCTCATCTTAACATAAATGCCCTGTCCCTACTGGCCTTCTACACTAACTGTACCATAATGAAACATGCACCAGCAAGTTTTCGGCAATCCGAAACTGTATAACGAAAAGCAGCAGCCCGTCTTTACCTTTCTTCACTCGGGAACGCAAAGAACTTGGCAGAGCTGTTGCCACCGGAATTAGAGCACCACTGAGTCGAGCAATAGACAAGGTTCCGTTTGCTCGGCGTACTGGTAGACGCAACGCCACTGTCTACTGCCGCAAACGAAATCCACCACCGCACCGCTGGCAAAGGCGCCGTCGAGCAGCCGACGCAGCCGCGACCACGGCAGCCGACGCGGAACTGTTCTCAACGGTCAAAATACAAAAAACAACCGACCAATGAGAACAAAGTATGAGGGCGAAACTTTAGCTAACCAAAATATTTGTTTCACCTTACCAGGATAATTTTTGAAATCTGTAAGCAGCAACAATAATATTCATCTCATCCTATTAAATAAATTTTCCGGCGTAAACCGGAAGTTCTTAATAGAATACCAACGGATAAGAGATGGCGCTGAAATAGCTGACCGGAAGTCGCTCGAAGTGTCCGCCGGTTGGCGCGAGCTCGTAATGTGACTGCTGCAACAGCGTGCCTGCTCTCGCAATGCTCGATGTTCGTGCAGCCACGTGTTCGCGCGTTACCTTCGCTGAGTCTTGAATTGAGGCGGAACGGAGTCTATACTTCGTCTCACCTTAGTATGGACTATTGTTAGCCGCGCGTGCTAAAAGCGCGAGCTAGTCGCTTTGAATGAAGCCGCGGCGGCTGCACGAGCGCTCGTGCAGCAAGTGCTCTAGTCAAGGCAGTCAAGGCTGGCCGCTCGCGCTAGCACAGCCTTCACGGTTAGTCCATGCTAGGGTGAGAAGAAGTATAGAAGTATATTTTTTCACGCGGTCGCGTCCTCTGCGAGAGAGATTCGAGCTGAGTAAGTAAATTGAGGCAACAAAGAACGCCAAAGTTTTAAAGTTCTGTCAAAAATATCGGCTCGGCAACGTCGCATGTTTACGTAAAAAAAGAAAAAAAATGTTTATTGTTGTTGCAGTATAAGCGAACATCAGCGCAATCAAAATATAAATATAATTACTTGCATTACGCGAACGATTGTAAATCGATGAACCGGCGCTCCCGGCTTTCCCGAAACAGGCTGCCACTGCTGAAACGGGCGTGTCCATGCCCCCGATCTGTACGTTCAGTATTAAGCGGGCTCCAGAGAGCCGTTTGATTAAACTGGTACAGCTTGCCGGTCACCGGTCACCCGTCTGTGCAACATGGTCACCGGTTTGAGCAAACGTGCGACAACTTTGCCCAAACGAGTGACCTATTTTCCCATACAACTGACCCGTTTGCCAAAGAAGTGACCTGTTTGTCCAAATAGGTGACCGTTATGGCTCATACGGGGGACCCCTTTGAGCCATACGGGCGACCCCTTTGACAAACTGGTGGCCGGTATGACCAAACTGTTAACGGTATGAACCCGTTTACTTTCATACAGGCGCTAAATGGTTTTTTTCAGTAGGGTGCGGCGATTAAAGGTACGCCGAATGTCTTCTGAATTCCCAAAAGCCTTAATTAAAGATTGACGGCTGAATGGCCGAATTCATCGGCTCGCCTGAACCTGAAATTGCGGTAAAGTACATGAAGAACTTCGACAAGCATTTGAAGGATGTATGCCCCTGTCTACACCAGCACCTTACTTTTTTTTTTATTTCCCACGATGACGGAACGATAGCACGAGTTGCCAAGTGATCGCCGTCGAAGTATCCACGCATCCAAGCAGGCGTGACTTGCGCGTCCGAGGGAGTCCCTAAAGGCTTCGGCGCAAGCACGAACGACGCCGAGAGCTCCGAGCACTGCATGGTAGCGCAGAACGAGCAGCTCCTACCTCGGTGCCATTCCTGGCTGCGCCGGAGCCTTTCGGCCGCGGGGTTCGGTTGGTGCGGTCGCGGTCGGCGAGGTTTGGTGAGGTGAGCATGGTAGCATCCTCAGAGCGTTCAGAAACGACCTCGCTCGCCAGGGATTGCGCACACACGACGCCTCTGGTCCAGAGTGGCCCGGCAGCCCGGCCCGGAGCACAAAACGCATGTTTTGATGTTTTTTGTGTGAGACCACAGCAACCACAGCGTGAAACACCCGTGAAACACCCGTCCATGCTAAGGTGAGGCGAAGTCGTCGGCGTCTGCTTTTCGCTGTATTTCTTCGGTGAGTAAAGAATAGGTCTCCAAATTCAATCATTTTTTTCGCTTAACTTTCAAAAACAGGAGTCAACGCTTTAAATAAACACGAATGCTCTTTACATCAGTGATTGTGTTTAATATCGGTTGATAACAGAATATTTTGACAGTGACAGTAGTTTTTGTGCTCACATTTTGAGATAAAGGAGCCATCGGGGGCCCCAAATCTCACCGAACGCGAGAAGGACGCTCTACTCGCTACATCGCTGAAGACAAAACATCATCGAGAATAAGTAGGCAGGTAAGATGACTACTAAAATCAAGTCATGCCTGAGACCGCGATGAAGTTCAAAACAGTGATGAACTCGCCACGGCAGCTGCGAAAATGCCTGGAAATCGTCGAATAGAAGTCGTCGAGTTGTCGTCGCCACGAATGAAAGATACGTATAAAGCAAAATATTCCTAAAAAGCACGATCACCAGAAAAGTTACGGTTATGGAACGATACAGTTTTCTGAAGTCAAGATTCTACTCGCGAGACAAGGAAAATTCACTGAAGATTGTCTCAAAACGAAAGAAATTGACTTTTCGCTGTTTTATAATTTAAAAGCGCCGCAATCTGATGCAAACGGCAGAAGTGTCGACAATCAGCTGATCGCCGAGATCATGTACTGCCACTATTCAAAGCGCTGATCGGATTGAAGGATATGCGTTGCAAGTAGAAATAAACAAGCTGGCAAATAACAGTACGATACAGTTATGCGAAAATCAGTAAGTACATACGAATAAGCTCGTTGACAGAAAAACCAACGGGAAGACAGACGTGAGCCCCACAGCCCCGTACGTATCTCGGTTAGGGCTAACACGCACTGAGAGTGGAGAGCCAACTTGAAAACAGGGGTCGATAAACACTTCACGCGACAATATTTTGCATCCTTGTCACAATCGAAGGTCATTCTGTCGAGACTCTCACGCTGTTGTAGCCTAAAACACATTGTACAACCAATTTCGTCCACCGCGTCGACCGCCACAAACCAGCCGCCATGTTTCAAATCCAGGATTAAGAAACAACCAAACGCACCGTGACCAAAAGCAAAGCGCCCAATGTTGAGCGCTTACGATAAGCGTAGTCTAGTGCTAGGTTTAGCGATAAGCGATTTTGGTGCAACCGAACGAAACCGAAACTTAGCTTAGGTTCCCGGCTAAGCTCCGCTTTGCGCTAAGGGGCGTTGGTGCAACCGGCCCTTAGTGTACAACGATGTCAAAGGTACAGGCGCGAGCATTCATGGACTTAATCTCGTTGATAATTTGCACGTATTCTCGCGCAAATGAAAACATAGATGAAGTCACGCGCTTGCGCCAGTAGCTTTGACAGCGTTGTATATATAAGAGGTACGGAAACAAATTGTTAGCTCTTATTTCGTTGTTTAGCCAGAAACTACGTTGTGTCAGCACCTTAGAAACATCGGTCTTCTCCTCGTAAGCGCACGAAAACTAATGTTAAAATAAATAAAGCGATTTCTCAATACCACCTGGCAGTTAGGAGGCCCATGTAGTTATGACGTTGAATACCTCCCACCCCAGCGCCACTCACGGAAGTACAGCGCAAATGTATAGGCAACTCGGGCTTGAACGGAATCGCAAAGCTTGGCGAAGAAATGCACAGTGCTTCTGCAACGTATATTCCACACCATCAAGATCGCCGTTTTTAGCAGACAATAGTTAGGAGCTTGATCTAAGGATGCGGGGACCTCTGCAACCATACCACTCCCCCCCCCCCCCCCCCCCTCTCTTCATAGATGCGCTGTGGATAACGCGCTCAAATATAGCACCCAGCGCAGGTGTCGCCATCGCTGGGTACTGGCTATTATTTCTACCTTCTGGTTCCCTCGAGCTCCTACTTCTCCGGTGTGAAACTAGCACAGTGAATTGAACGCTCACAACACATAAAATACCGGCATAACCGGGAATGACATTACGGGCAAGCTATGTATAGGTGACAGGGAGTACAGTCCTCGGATATTACTACTAGGCAAGATTATCACGCGTTGACGCCGCCAAGTGGCAACGCTCTTTAACTACAGTACCTTTGGCCGTGCAAAGGCCCTTGACGTCACGACCGCGATGCGCATTGCGCTTCTCCCTGGCCGATTTCGAAGCGAGAGGTTGAGAGCTCGCGGCCACGTCATTTCGTTTCCGTACCCCTTTAGTAGCATCAGAAACCGATTGCCGAGAAACCTTGAGCAATCGAACAATTTCACATTGACTAAGACCTTGACGAAACAGCTCCAAAACAGCGGCACGTTTGTTTGATATTGTAAAAAAAAAAAACCCGCAAAAGTTAAAAAAAAAAGTTCTGTTCAAAACATTTTTTCTAGTACAAAAAAGCGCCCCGAATTTAAATACGAAAATATTTGTTTACGAATGTGGGAATCAATCTTGCAAGGAGGCTCTAAACTTTGTTCGGGTGTTTTCTGGTCACCCTGTAAGTATACAACGGTTTCCTACTTCCAACAGGTGTTGCTGAGGCTCACGAAAATGCATGTTGGAATTTTGAACAAAGAGAACCTTTGGTTGATATTCTGTATTGCACACGGTACAATGTCGAAAACACATTATAAGTGGTTATCACTGAACTTAAACCACATACACGTATATATGGCCGTTTTCATCCCAATTCATGCACGGTTTAGGGGTCGAATTTTTAATTTTGACCAAAAAAATACGTGTTTGGGGAGAATTCCTGAAATGAAAGAGAGCACAAACAGCACGGTCGGCGAATTTTTTGTATTCAAGTTATTGATCATTGAATGGCCAATACGAAAACTCACCTTTCTCCCTCCCACCGGTTGGGGATCGTGTATTTGACCTCTCGCTATTTTCTCATTTCTCAATATAACGCACCAGGAATCTTTTGTGACACTCTCGAAACAGATTTCATTATGCTGAAGGAATTTTAAGTTGCTTTTTTTTTTTTTTTAACAATTTTTTTTTTTTTTAATAATTAGAAAGCAATTTTTCGAGCTGTGTGTTTTTTTTTTTTTTTAAGAGGTTTACGACGCTTTAAAGGAATACTTCAACTAAATTTGAAATATAGCCGTCGTGTTCCGAAATAGGCTGAATATGATCCACAATATCCGAAAATGACACTCGCACGTTTGCATTTTGAGCCTGATGGCTGTATGTTTTGTTATAAACGGCCCAGTCTGGCATACGCTGGGAGAGCAGCCAGCGTAGAGCACGTGATCTCCGCCGGAATCGTGACGTAGATTGTCTCGGGATGAGCAAAGCTGCGGCGAGGTTGACGTCGACAGGATGTCCTAGCCATTCCAGCCACCGAAGCGGCCGAAGCACGCCAGCGATCGGGCCACTGCAACTAACCCCAAAGCTGCTTTTGTACAAATTTTGAGTGACGGGATAATCTCCTATAATCTTGTAGAGGGACAATAGCCAGGTCTGGGACACACAAAAGAGAGTCTCGGGCTGAGGGGAGTTCTTCCTTCCCCCATTCTCTCGTGGTGGCCGGAGGCGAGACAGTTATCGTCACTACCTGCCAAGTTTCCTAGATGGGCATTACAAACGAGGCGTTAGCGACATCCACCAGGTGCTCTTTGCTAATCGTTTAATTTGTTTTAAACATTATAATATTTGACATGTGGTCTCTCTAGATGATACTAAAGAGAGCTGCTTTGTTTTCTCACAACCGAGAATGAAGCGGAGTTTCCCTTTAAGGCGAAACGGTGTATAGAGCTCTGGAAATGACGTCAGGCTCAATCTCTAATTTCCTTCTCGCACTGACCGCACCGGAATGGAATGCTGCTGTCTATTTTGAAAACGCAGATGGGATTCTAAAGAAGATGCATTACTTTTTACCTTAAGGTCCTTAGCCTTCTACTAAAATATTTTCGCTGAAAATTTCTTTTATGGCGAGAGCGTGGTTTTAATTTTTAAAATGGGTGTGAAACTAGGCATCAATCAATAATTGAGTAAAAATAAAAGTTTCTTTGAAACACTTCACAATTTATATTATGAAATACGAACGGCTTTAGGCTTCCTATGTTGTGATAACTACGCAATGCTCATTGTTAAAATATTTTGTTTTATTCAACAAACTGTCCAAATTAGCACTTCTAAATTATTATTTTTTGAACACCTAACAATTCTTTTTTTTTTTTCTATTGGAAGCCCTGAAGATGTATTACAAATAAAACGAATGTTTGAAGCCGTCGAAAAAAATACTTCACAGAAGGAAAAGCATACCGTTGTGAAAAAGTCAGTTTTGCTGCCTAAACAGCTGTTCATTCTACCCTGAGGTGGTCCAAGTAAAAATACGAAACATAACGACTTTAGAAGAGTTTATTTCCTTTCCGTTCCGAGAGTTTAATCAAAATTCTTCTTTTCTAAAGCGAGAAAACAAATATTGAAGTTGAGCTTCCGCGTCGCAACCTTGAAATGTTTCTTAGCACCTCTTTACCGCACGACGCGCCACCTGGCACGAGAGCTGACACGAGAGCTGAGAAGCTTTGTCCACACTCACGGCAATTGCTGGTCGGAAGTGATTTGCGCGGAGGGTTCTACGCATGCGCATCCTTGGCTCGCAATCGCCTTGCGTATACAGTCACTGTTTACAGCTAAAGACACGCCTCGTTTTGCCTAAAGTCCCTAGATAAGAGCTTCCTACAAGTAGCGACATTCTTTGAAGCGCCGACTGCGTGGCGGTGCAGTTTTTAGGAAGCGAATGGCGGCGCACAGCAGAGCTTTGAACTGAATGCCGTCATTTTGTTCCAGCGGAATGTGCTTTCTGATTTGTATTGGTTGTCGTTACTTGTAAAAGAAGTATTAAGGGACTTTAGGTTTGCCCCGGACGCTTCCACTCGTCCTTCTTTTCGGCTGGAACGCGAACAACAGCATATAAGGTGTGATAATCGTATGCGCCGCCACTGCATATCAGGCTCGTTGCGCCCTTTGTACCAATGTCAGCTCTCCTCACTCCGGAATTTCATGTCTAACTGCGTCGGCATCACCTGACGAGAATTTCTATTCAGAAAACATGATAACGATCGAGCGAGATCCCTACTGGCGTTTTGAAAGGATCGACGGTAAGAAAGGACAAAAAAACGAGGGGTATCGTTTCAAACGACCAAGGAGTAGTTGCAATCGGGAATCTGCCCAAGAAAGTTTCTTTTTGTCGGTTCGCGGTGCCATATCGATGGATGAGGCAGGTCGCTCGGCACAGGCAAGTCATTCTGCAGTTCGCGCGGACGCTGATGACGGTAAGTAGTAAATTCTGATTAAAAGTAGAGAGCTGGGCTATTTGGTGGAAGTTTAACATGGTGTATGTGTAACAGCGCGTGCCAACCAAGACTAAGAGAAGGAACACAGAACACAGGACGAGTGCTGACTCGCGACAAAGTGGTTAATAGTGAAAACAGAAACCAGGAAAATATAAAAGGCACACTCAACCACGCATGCGTCACCAAAACTGTCTCGTCACAAACGGCTTCATCGATCAGCGCATCGCTAGCCCCCCATTCATAGTAAAAAAAAAAAGCATTTTTTTTTTCCAATAGCGCAA
This sequence comes from Ixodes persulcatus, assembly GCA_013358835.2. Lineage (NCBI taxonomy): Eukaryota > Metazoa > Arthropoda > Arachnida > Ixodida > Ixodidae > Ixodes > Ixodes persulcatus. Next base: position 137,665 of record JABSTQ010009375.1, read on the forward strand.
GCGATGGCTTGGTGACACATTGCGCTCCGTAATTAACAATGTGGAAGGCCTCTGCCACTTTTCTTGTCACGTTATCTCGGTGCTTTCCTAAGATAGCGGTCTTAATGAAGGACTGTTTGCACTTGCAAGTCCCGCAGTGCACCGATAGATGGCCGCCGACCGTAGCTCTCAGTAGAGTTCCTGTATAGGCTCCTTACGGGAGCCAGATTGTTGTTGAAGCGATGTTTATTAGAAAATCGACGTTGTAGTTAGTTGCGCTTTGGGCGCACATGTCACTGTCGATGGGAAAGGGAAATAGGGGAAAAAAGAGATAGAGGAGTAGAGAGGGGGGAGAGGGAAGGGGATTTTTTCAGAGTGTTAGCTTTCCTACGGCTTTCGGTACAGAATCGCGACTCCTCGAACTCCTGAAAACCTCTGTATGTAAGATTCCCAGGAGCCCCAGGAGCCGCAAGCAACCCAGATTTCTTGAAAGTCTTAGAGGATCTCGAGGAGTTCCGTGCTCCTTAAAAAGCTGACTACACTCTTGAGTGTACGCCTAAATAAAATAAATAAAAATAAAGTGCCTTGTCTGTAGTAGCTCGTGACGCTCTTGGACGCAGGAGGTCCTCCAAGTTGGTACTAGGCAGCCCTAGGTGGGAAAAGGCATCACGGAGGTTGGTTGCGCTCCTCTTCGTGATCAGTGCACTGCAGGAAGAGATGTTCAGCGTCGGCCGTTTCCTCGCAGGTCTGGCATATGGGATCAACATTGAGTCTGAAGTGACTTATTCACGCCGGGGTGAAAGCGCTTCCGGTCCGTAATCTGTGCAATACTGCGGCAGTTTGGCGGTCGAAGCCGCGTGGTATCCGAGCTGGGAAGGCACCCACCACCACTACCGGGTCCGGGTGCTGTAGGGCGATGGCTCTTCTCACAAGGAGCTTGGCATGTGAGAAGCTGGGGAACGGTTGAGAGCGGGCACTCGGGGTCCTTGTGAGCCCGCATCGCTAGAAAATCAACGACTTCATTCCCTCTAATGCCACAGTGGCTTGGGAGCCATTGGAAGACAATGTTGTTGCCTTTTCGCTGAAGCTCGACCGCATCCTGCGCGATTGAACGGGCCAGGGGCGTGGCCCGTTCGAGCCTAGATAGCAGCTCGAGGGCTGATCTTGAGTCGCTCAAGATGACCCAGCGTAGGGCCTGTGTGCAACCTGTCCGGATTCCCCAGAGGGCGAGCCGTATGGCTGCTAGCTCTGCCGTGGTGGAGGATGCTTGATGAGCCAGGCGCTCACTGGTATCCACAGCGGCTGCCTGGAAGAAAGCCGCTGCTGTTGCTGTGCCTCCAGAGGGGTCCACTGATCCGTCGGTGTACACTCGGGTCCATCCATCGTACTGGGTAACTAAGTGGTCTTCCGTGAGCTGCCTTGCTACGACCACTGCTACATTCTTCTTGGTTCGCAGTCCAGGGATATGAAGGCTGATCCGCAGAGGGTGGGGTTCTTTGTGCAGCTCTGGGAGTGGAACGAGAGGTCCTGGTGTGCCAGCAATGTCACCAAGGGTGCAAAGGTGCGCTCCTAGTCTTGATTCAGTGCGCTCGGCGATCCTCATTAGGAGCGTGATGGTGGAGACGCAGTTGCTCATTCGAGTCAGATGGCCCAGCGCCCGTTCTTGCATGGTGTTCTCTACAGAGTTAATCCTGGATTCTGTGAGCGTATGTCGAGACGAGGCCGTGCGAGGAACTCCGAGGCAAATCTTGAGTGCCACGCGTTGCGCTTGTTAAAGATTTTTGAGCTGGTTGGCACTGAGTGTGGCGAACGGTAGGGCGTACAATGGGCGGGCCAGGATGAGCCCCCTATACAGTTGTAGCATCATGTGAGATGAGGTTCCCCAGGTAGTTCCGCCGAGCATCCGAAGGATGTTTGTATGGGCCCGCATCTTTTGGAACATTTCCCTCATTGCTGGGCCCCATGATAGCCTCGAGTCGAACGTGACGTCAAGATATGTGGCCATTTTCGCCAGTTTCACTGGAGTGTCCCCAATGCGTAGTGTGGGAATGAACTTGATTGGCCTCCTTGGAGCGTAGCATAGCGCAATCGTTTTTTTTTCCGCTGATATTGTCAAGCCCAGTTGGTGGAGACGATACACTGTATTTGTCAGGGCTCGCTGGAGAGCGCATACCATACGTTGACTTCTGTAGCTTGGGGCAGTGGACCAGAGTGCCACGTCGTCTGCATAGACGGCCATGCTGATAGGGCACGCCGGTTCTTCTCCAACCCTTGCCGCCGCTGGGAGCGATGCAATGGCCAGAGCAAAGAGTAGCGGGCTAACAACGCTCCCTTGGGGAACTCCTCGGATGATTTTCCGGGGGTCGCTCACCGCGCTGCCGGCCTTTACACACATAGTGCGTTCACTGAGAAACGCGCAAATGTATTTCAGTGGACGTCCGTTCACCCCGAAACGGCGTAGGGCTGAAATGATGGCCTTGGGGGGGAGGGCATCAAAGGCTTTGCGGACGTCCAGAAAGACGGCCACCGCAGACCAACCCTGCGCTTTTGCTTCTTCCAGTGAACTGACAATATCTCCCATTGCATCTACCGTGCTCCGATGGTGCCGGAATCCGGAAAAACAGTCCGGTAAAGCCCTTGCCCCTTCTAGGTGGTGAACAAGACGGCGTAGCACCATACGCTTCATCACTTTGCCCAGGCATGATGCCAAGGAGATGGGCCTGTATGAGCTTAGTTGGTCTTGGGGCTTGCCGGGCTTCAGCAGTGGTATTGTGGTTGCTACCCTCCAGGCGTCTGGGGGCTCAGCCGTCCTCCAGACATGGTTGATGAGAGCTAGCATTGCCGGGAGTGCCGACTCGTTGACGTTTCTCAGGGCCTGGTTGGTGACTCCATCCGGGCCTGGTGCCGCGCGGTGTCTGGGAAGGGCATCAAGGACGTACTGCAGCTCGTGGAGAGTAAAGTCGGCGTCCGGTTGTTGCATCAGAGGTGCTGTGGGATGACGGTACTTGTCCCAATTCTCGGGGGGCGGCCCCACTGTCGGTACCAGCGGAACTTCAGTGAAAGTATCCGCGAGGAGTTCTACCATCTCTGTCGGTCGGAGGTTCATGGCAACGGCCATTCCAAGTACTGGGTTTCGGGGAATCGGGCGGCCCGCCAGTGTTCTCGACATCCTCCAAGCCCGGCTTCCTCCTGATGGTCTGTCTAGAGTAGAACACTTAAGACGCCATTGTCGGCGCGCCAGTTTCTTTCCGTGTTTCCTAAATCTGGCATCCAGTCGCCGATAGGCCAGGATATCCTCCGGTTTTCTGGTGACCCACGACTTTCGCTGGGCTCGCCGTCTCCTCGCTCGGAGTTTAAGCCATTCGAGGTCGGGGTTAGGGCGCGTTAATGGCGCTCTGACTTCACGGGTGGCTTCTTTGAGGACGCGCGACAGTGTTTCTGAATTGAAGGGAAATCCCCCCTCTAGTGCCTATCCAAGCAGTGTCCTGTAGTGGTCCCAGTCGACTATCTGGCAAGTCCTAAGGGGGAATTTCTGCGGCTTTCCAATGGCAATTGGTAGGTGATCACTCCCCCAGCTGTCCGCCTGAGGGGTTGCACTGAGCCTCAGGGACCAAGTTGTGAAGGTGAGATCAATCACACTTCCAATCACTCCAGGGCGGATAAACGTCTGGCTCCCACTTGTGATGTTTCTCAGGTCAAGTGCTTCGACCGTTGCCTGTAGCTCCCGTCGCCTTGAGGAGACTTGCTTGTCTCCCCAAGACTTTGAGTGCGCATTAAAGTCTCCGGCTACTATAAGGTCTCCCTTGGCTCGCATTCGAATGTCTACAAGTACATGGGTGTCCCAAGCTGCGTTAGGGGCCACGTATGCTGAGACGATGGTGAGTGGGCGTCTTCTCCATTCCACCGTCACTTCCACAAACTCTGCACCCTCAGTACATAAATCATTGAGGTTAACCTCACTTTGTGGCAGCTGTCGACGCACTAGCAGTGCTGCCCGCGGAAACCCTCTTGCCGAATGCGGTTTGCTGGCGTACACTACATGACCCGTAATGCGCATGTCACCTGCTGTCATTCTGGGTTCCTGGAGAGCTACTGCGTCGTAAGAGTTGTCCCTGAGGTGGTTGCGGAGCTCAGGGAGTCGCGTTTTCAATCCGTTACAGTCCCATTGAAAAACTGAACAGGAGAGGGGTTGAAGGTGCTTGGTGGTCCTCCTAAAAATGTCTCCCATCGTGGATGGGTTGGTGTGGGTAGGCGATTAGTGAAAGATTGCTGTCCTGCAGCTTTGTAATCTGTGATTCATACTGGTGTATGAAGTGTTTGTACATTAAATGATTTGACGAGAGCTTTTTAAGAAGCGTATACCATAAAAATTGGTAGAGGACTTGTGATGCAACAGGCCGGGCCTGGTGCCGCGCGGTGTCTGGGAAGGGCATCAAGGACGTACTGCAGCTCGTGGAGAGTAAAGTCGGCGTCCGGCGGAATGTATGGGATCGACATCCAAATTTCGGTTCTTTACTTTTATTTGGCAGGCTCTGGCAAGAAAATCATACAATGTTATTCCTCGGTGGCTTAAAAAGCTAACGAATTCAGTTTCTCCACGTTTGAACTCAAACTTTGAGTCAGGTGAAAAAGAAATAAGCCCGTAGCAGACGACGCGTAGCTGCTACAGTGCTCCGCGCCGACAGCGTTGCGTCAAAAACCTTCCACAACCCAGTAAGGAAAGATGGCAGCTTGCAGAGGACTTACATTGGACATGTACGCGCGCACTTGCCGGAACGTCTTGTTTTGGTTTCGTTTCAATACTAGCGACAGGTGGATGTCGCACTGTCGCCCTCGTCTGTTGATCCCAAAAGTGGCTAAGTCTCGATTTCAAAGAATAATCCTCGAAATCGCAACACTAATCAATGCTAAAAAGAAAAAAAAAACACATTCACGGTGCCATTTTACTTTGTCCTCCGTAGAACAGGTAAACTTTAGTTTTTTTTATTATTATTTCTGTTTAATACCATGTTATTTGTTACTCTATATTATTTCTTCGAAGTGTGGTTTAAGGAAAATAGCAAAACATAGCAAAACACAGATTTTATAGAATCTACTGATTTTTGTGCAAATCTACTGACTTTTTGGGGATCAATCAGCTGACTTTTTCTTTCTCCGTCTGGCAACACTGACGCAAGGCGACAAAGGAAGCGCGCAGAGGAAAGGTGTAACGAGATTGGACTCCTGGTGCTGTCGGTGACTCGCGAGAGAAGTGTGGGAGTACCCACGACCACCCTCTTGGTATGAGATCACTCTTCCTAACCTACCAGAGTCCTTCTTCAAGACGAACTTTCGTGTCTCACGAGCGACATTCTCGTACGTCGTGAGTGCGTGCTCGAGAATGCAGCGGGAAGACACCAACATGCGACCAGCAATACCGCTGCACAAACGTGTCGCCATTGGAATGTACAGGTGGGCTACCTCTTCGAAAGATAAGACCGTTGGGAACCTCTTCGGAGTGAGCCGCTTGTCTGTGAGCATGATTTTCAGAGAGTTTTGTGACGTCATCCTCAGCGAGCTGGAGCCACGCTTCGTCAGGTTCCCCAAGGTCGAACAACTGGAAGACCATATGCAGCGTTTTACTGCAGTCACCGGATTTTCGCAAGGAGTCGGAGCACTCGATGGTTGTCACATTGAGATATGCCCTCCGAAAGAATATGCAGCCGACTACCACAATTATAAAAGCTGGTACAGCATGATCCTTCTGGCAGTCGTCGACCACAATTACAGGTTTTTGTATGTGAATGTTGGATCACCTGGACGCAATCACGATTCCACAGCGTTTCGCAAGTCGATGCTGCCAGCGTTGATAGCGAGCGACCTTTTCAGGGTCGGGACCAAGCAGATTGCTGGTTGTGACGTGGGTCCCATCATCCTGTGTGATGAGGCGTTTCCTCTGGACACGCACCTGATGAAGCCCTACCCATACAGTTCGGCAGTCGACGAAAAGCAGCAGGCCTTCAATAGTTGTTTGTCGGGTGCCCGCCGAGTGGTTGAAAATGCCTTTGGAAGGATGCGTCACTTATACCCTGTTACTTCTCAGGTCGCTGCTGCCAGTGTCATCCTCACCGTGCTGCTGGCCTCGCCGATTTTTACCGCGCACGATGTCCTAACCGGACCCGCCGCGGTACACCACCGCTTTTCCCCGTCGACTTGGCAGTGCTGTGGATTGGCACCGTCTTCGTCAACTCTGGCGGACTCTGTAAAGTTCAACTGGCAACACTTGCCGGTATCACCTGACGAAGGGGGTGTGGCGAGACTACAAACCGGCTGCACTCATCGGAGCTACTTGGGCACGGCACCGAAACTAGGATGCGTTACTTATACCCTGTTACTTCTCAGGTTGGTGTTTTTTTCGACGTCTTACCGAGATAACAATGTCTGTGTGATTGCGGTGTCGTGCCCTCCCGACGTGTACAAACGTTTGATTCTTATCTGGCGTAATTTATCGCAGTGTGCTGCGAAAATGTCATCTATCGTTGATTTTGTAGCAAACTTGCTTCTACTGTCTGGGGATATTGAAACTAATCCCGGCCCGGATACTCTTGTTTCTGAGGACATCTCCCCGCTTTCGCAGATTCTCACCTCGTTAAACAGCCTTTCTGCAGGTCAAGCTGCAATTTTAAATGAGATAAAATCATTACAAGAAAAGCAAAAAGAAACTGACAAAGTTCTTGGGGACTTGAGGACGCAGATGAACGCTATTGACCGAGATGTCTCTGCCTTAAAAGTGATAAAAGATGAAGTCGCTTCGATTTCCACAATGAATGCACGAGCCAGTGCAGACCTTGAACGTGTAATGCAGAAATGTGAAAACCTAGAAAACCAGTCTAGACGTAAGAATCTTTTGTTTTTCAACCTTCCTGACGTTCGCGGTGAAACATGGGCAAAATCTGAGGAAAGCGTTATTGCCTTTTGCAACGAATTGCTTGGCGTCACAATTCTCCCTGCTGCTATCGAGCGTGCCCACAGGCTTGGCTCTTTTCGTGAAAACCGGGCGTCTCCGAGGCCTCTCATTGTAAAATTCAACTCCTACAAAGAAAAAGAGCTGATCTTGTCAAAGGCGTTCAAACTGAAGGGAACTAATTTCCGGTTAAGTGATGATTATTCAATCGATGTCCGTAATGCAAGAAAAGAACTTGTCACGTTTGCAAAATCTAAGGGGCAAGATTTTAAGCTTCGGCATGACAAGTTGATAATGGGTAACTTAAAGTACATTTACGATAAACAATCTAACTCGGTGAAACCACTCCCTGCATAGCAATCCCACAATCATCCACCGCGTTCCTCCTCCCCCGAAAGCTGCTCTCGCCCCGTTTCAAGTCTAAATTTTTTCGTTGCCAACACTAGAAGTGTTTATGCAAAGCAGGACGACCTTCTGTCGGCAGTCCAGTCATGCTCAGCCGACGTTATCATTTTAACAGAAACTTGGCTCACAGACGATATCTCAAACTCCGAACTAACCATACACCCCTCACATTTTATTTTTCGTAATGACAGAGCAGGCCGAAAGGGAGGAGGTGTGCTTGTAGCAGTCAAAAAGACATACCGCATTGATTGTTCTGGTACTGTTCCAACCTTTGAAGCCGTTTGGGTTAGAATAAAAATGCCTACCATGTTTATCATTGTAGTTGCTTGTTATAAGCCCCCAAGTGTTCTGGATTTTGCTCCGCTACTTCATGATTTTCTCGAGTCTCTAATTCTTTTATACCCAAATGATGTACTTGTTATTTCTGGTGATTTCAACTACCCTGAAATTAAGTGGTCCATTCTGTCTGATAAAATACCATTTTTATTGTGGCAGAACCTTCCAAAACAGTCTCGGGATTTTGTTGACGTTATATACTCTTTTGCGCTTTCTCAAATAGTTAATAAACCCAGTCGTGGTGAAGCCATGCTTGACCTTTTTTTATTTCAAAACCCAATTTAGTTGCAAAAACTGTGTATATGGAACCATTAAGTGACCACATATCTATTAATGTTGAACTTTTCATTCCATCATGTGAGCAACCTCTTCGGGCAAAAACAATTTCCAGTTACTCTAGGGCAAACCTCGACGCTATTAATCAAAACTTTTCGCTATTTTCAGCTTGGTTTTTAGAGGAATTTGACTCTAGGTCTCTGAATGAAAACTGGATTTTGTTTAAATGTAAACTGCTTGAGCTGTGTGACAAATTTATTCCGAAACTAACCATTCATACGTCGTTTTCGAACCCGTGGTTTTCAGCACGTTTGAAGAGGTTGCTAAATAAAAAGAATAGGCTCTTTCGTGCCGCAAAGGCATCTCAGACTGCTATTTCATGGTTAAAATACAAGGAGTGTTATTTAACTTGCAAATATGAAATAAAAAATGCGAAAGATAAGTTTTTTAACTATGATCTTTGTAATATAATGAAAACAAACCCCAAAAAGTTTTGGTCTGCTGTGAACCCAAAGCAAGTAAAGGACTCGATCAGCTTGACTGACGCCTCTGGAAAAAGTTTACCGACCGCCGAGACCTGTGAACTGTTTTGTGCTTTCTTTAGTGAAGTGTTCACTGATGAAGTTTTTCCATTACCCTCTTACTGCCCAGAATATCTTATAACCTCCCAAATGGATCAGATCATTGTAACAAATGACGGAATTTCAAAATTAATATCAAATTTACCATCAAACTCGGCTCCCGGTCCTGACCTCATAACTACAAAGTTGCTCAAGATTACAAGTGACATATCTAGTGTGCTCTTATCCCGCATATTTCAAAAATCCCTTGACTCTGGTGTTGTTCCGGATGACTGGAAATCTGCGATGGTTGTCCCGATTTTTAAAGGTGGCGCAAAAGATGTCCCTACCAATTTCAGACCCATATCTCTAACCTCTGTTGTAAGTAAATTGATAGAACATGTCGTTTATTCTAATGTCATAAATTATTTATGTGTCAATAATATACTCTTTACGAACCAGCACGGTTTTCGGCGGTCGTACTCCTGTGAATCTCAGCTTTTCGAATTCTTAACGGACATCCACCATAACCTACATAAAAAACATGAAACTCATGCTATCTTCATTGATTTTAAAAAAGCGTTCGATAAAGTCCCACATTGCCGTCTTATCCAAAAATTAAAAGCACTTAAAGTAGAAACGTCCATTATAAACTGGATTGAAAACTTCCTTTCAAACAGAACACATAACGTTATTATAGACAGCAATCGTTCGTCACAAAAACTTGTTAAATCGGGAGTACCGCAGGGAACCGTGCTGGGTCCATTGTTGTTTCTAATTTACATTAATGACCTGCCGGATCTTCTGAATTCCACTATTAGATTGTACGCGGACGACTGCGTGATTTATAGAAAAATAATGAGTGTAACTGACTGTACCCTTTTACAAAATGACTTGTCACAAATTCAAGCGTGGTGTCGAGAGTGGCAAATGGAGATCAATGTTAACAAAACAAAATTTCTTAACTTCACTACTAAAAAAACCATTACTCAGATTGACTATTCACTTTCTACCATACCAATTGAAGCCGTAACATCTTACAAGTATCTTGGCATCTACTTTAACCATAACTTATCATGGGAGCCTCATATAAACTACATATCAGCGAAAGCAAACAGAAGTTTGGGATTTTTAAAGCGCCATCTCTATAAGGCCACGCAAGAAACAAAACTCATCGCATACAATTCTCTCATCCGTCCTCAACTCGAGTATGCATCCATTGTCTGGAACCCCCATCAGTTGTATCTGGAAGAAAAATTGGAAGCTGTTCAGAACCGGGCTACACGTTTCATTCTCCGCAATTATCAGCCTACAAGTGTTACCGATATGAAAGCAAAATTAAACCTCCCTCTTTTAAAACACAGGCGAAAAGTATCACGTCTTACCCACCTGCACAAAATATATTATAATTTTCCTATAAAAAAAGATGAATACTGCCCACCGGCCACCCACATCTCCCCCCGCACTGACCATCCACTCAAAATTCAACTGACTACGCCTAGGACTAACCTATTCAAATTTTCTCCCCTACAATTGGCTATTACTGATTGGAACAACCTCCCGGAATCTATTGTGAGCATCACAGAATGCAATAACTTCAGATCTGCCATTTCCTCTCTCGTCACCACCTAGCGTCCTGTTTGCCCGCGTTCATTAACACCCTAGTCTTTTGTTTGTTTGTGATATTTTGAATGTTTAAATTTGCCCCCCCCTTATGTAAAGCCCCCTGTGGGCATTTAAGGGTCAAATAAATGAATGAATGAATGAATATTAGGGGCGAAGCTCCTTAGGGGCTAGCCATGTCCGTCCGCCGTCCGCCGTCCGCCGTAGGCCCGGCGTCGGGTGCTCGTGCTTCTGCTCGTGAGATCGCGTGCTCACGAGCACGTGAGCACATGCTCACGTGCTCGTGTAGGGAAAAAAAAAATTGGAAAAAAAAGATGAAAAAAATTATGAAACAAGAAAAAGAAGAAAAAATGCTTAAAAAAAGAAAAAAGAAGAAAACCACACATTTTCCTACTGACATGAATGAAAAGGCTCAAAGAAAAAAAAAAGTAGGGGGTTCTGAGATGCCATCCCATCTGTCTGCTTAAAAAAAGAAAAAGAAGAAAACCACACATTCTCCTACTGACATGAATGAAAAGGCTCAAAGAAAAAGAAGAAAAAAAAAGAGTAGGGGGTTCTGAGATGCCATCCCATCTGTCTGTTAAAAAAAAAGAAAAAGAAGAAAACCACACATTCTCCTACTGACATGAATGAAAATGCTCGGCATGCTGCGGCTCGGCGTCTACGCAGACAAGCACCACCAGAGCTTCGCCCCAAGCAACATCATTCACCACGTGGAGATGCGGTCAATTTTTTTCTTTCTTTCTCGCCTTTGCAAAGCTCATTGAAGTAGTTATGGGGATCATAGATACGACAATCAAGGGGGCGACCCCTTGAGCGCTTCAGCGAAACGACACTCGTGGATTGGACACGAGCCCTGCATCTTCATTCGGCTTTTGCTCGAGAATAATCAATTCCTCGGCACAGCGTATGTCATCCCCATTGCCAACCGTAGTGTCTGGCTACAATGAACATTGGCGGCACAAAACCAGCTCCAGGTCCATGGGTGTACCAACCGGGGGGGGGGGGGGGGCAAGGGGGCGCTCGCCCCCTTCAGTTCTCGGAGTGGGGGGGCAAGGCATGCGTTTTGCCCCCCCCCCCCCAGAAGAAGACGCCACTGGGCAGGACAAACACTGGCCGGTGGCACCCAAGGGATACAAAGGGCACCGCACCCCGGCCCTGGGAAAGGGGGGGGGGGTTCTGCTTTGCCCCCCCCCCCCCCCCACTCAAAAACAAGTTGGTGCGCCGCTGTCCAGGTCACGCTACTGCTCGTTGTGGCAGCAAGTAGAGAAGGTGAACGCTGTTCGTTTCGTGTAGAGGAAAGCTTGGGCGATTTTCGACCATTATGAATCTAACGAATTTGTTTCGAAAAGTATTTAGTGAAAGTAGGAAAAACGTTGCATGGCCCTTCCGATAAATCGTTCGCGAAGTAAGAAAAGGTGTATGTACAATAATTGCAAAGCAAATATTCGCAACTTTCAGCGATGGTGGTACCGCGGTGTGAGAATCGCGCTCCCTAGCTCCTGGATGATTGGCCTCATAATAAACGGGCTTGCCTGCACCTTCCTTGCGTGAAAAAATAACGTAAGGCTCTAATACTGTTCGTATATAGCAAAACTAGAATTACTTACGCGTCGCAGACCCAGCACCGTACCGCTGTTCTACGACGATCATCCAGATGACAGCCATTTTGATAGGCACCAGTGCGCCCCCTATAGGTCGTGAAAGTTGCGAATATCGGGGTTTGTTGGGGCATCCGGATTAAAGTCGCCCTAATCTGGATTGATAATCTACTTCGTTTTCTTGATACCCGACGTCAGTCATCATCTTCATTGTTAGTCAGCGGGCAAGCAGGCTTTTCAAAAAGATGTACGAAAATCCTTCAAAAAGAGCACAAAAAAGGTTACATGGGTCGATTGATCGCTCTCAAGTGCAAGGTGCATAGCCCTGGTCACTGCGCATCAGGGTGGGTTGACTGGACCTTTCCTTTAAGAGCTAATTGGCAACATCATAGGTGTCATTTGAAACACAAATTACTTTTCTCGGCTTTACCAGCTAAACACATGTCCAAATATCTAAACTTGTCGACCGGGTGCAGGATTGGGTTGATGTGAACCGAAGTCTGAAACTGGTCCCAAAACATTTGCCGGTCTTCAATATCTCCATATAGTATCTGGGAAGCTCTATCCATTGCAGTTTGGCATTAGGTCTGCTCGAATGGTGTTCTCTTGAGTCATCTGGTTCAGTGTTGGAGCTGGTGCTGCAAGAAATCGTTGCATATAATCCCTTCGTACATAGTCCATGCTCAAGTTACGGTCTCGATATCAACAGCACTCATCTTTTTCTTCATCGTCAGTCAGCGGGCAAGTGCACTTTTTAAAGATTATTTACATCTTGTTGGGGGGATCGGTGGCTGAGTGGGCTAGCGCACACCAGCGGCGGGCGAAAGCTTGCGTTGCAGAACCCAGGGATCATTTGTTCAATCCCCACCCCTGCCAGTTTCGATCTGGATGAGTATCGTACCAGCGTGAGGTCGTGTAATACTACTGCGTGGTGCACATTAAAGACCACAGGCTAGCAGTCATACTGCACTGGCTAAATTGCTTATCTACAGTGGGTAACAATATCGCCATGCTCTGACAGACTGTCAGAGCATGGCGATATGCTGTATAAACAACTAACGACTCATTTGTTTGTTTGTTTTTTACAGTGTCACGTGTTGGTGCTGAAATCCTAATTCACATAAAACAATTTATAGGACAGAATGAAACAAAATGTTTGCTTCCCATTTTGTTTAATTACCTAGCATAAATCTTTATGAACTGAATTTGAAGCTTTGTCAGAAATGGCAATTCCGAGATCAAACATTTTTATTGTGTGACAGAAAATGAGGAAAGTACAGAAGTGAAACACCAATATTGATTACTTTCTCATTTAGTAAAATCAAAACCTCCAGATATTGCTAATCCAGCTTCTAATGCACAAATACAGTAAACATATATATATTGCAACAACCCATATTTTGCACTGAACATTCACATAACACAAAAGCCATTGGGAGCAATATGAACAAGAACACGGGAGCTCGTGGCAAATTACTTGGAACCCTACTTGTGGCGATATGTCGTGGCGGCCCGGAAAGAGAATGGAGCGGTGTAGTGACAGGACCATACCGCTTTCTCCACCTTTCAAGGAGCCGCCGCCGCATAGCGCCACAAGTAGAGTTACAGGCTATTTGGCATACACTCCTGTGTTCCCTTTCATATTGCTCACAACAGTACCATGGTACACAATACAAAACATTTTCGATTTCAGGCAACAAGCATGCAGTCTGCATGCTTGTTGCCTGAAATCGAAAATGTTTTGTATTGTGTACCATGGTACTTGGAACTGAAAATATAATAGTTATAATAAATAGTTACCATCAAGATAACCTGTGATGTAGCTCAAATGAAACAGAAATGCACTTTATAACTTACTTCTCGACAGTGTGTCCTGCATAATAAATAACAGGTAATGTGATAGAAACAAACATTTGGAAGAATAGTGGTATTGCAAATGCTGGGTCCTCAAAATGCTGCGTACACAACATACTATCTTCTACCTTCAGAGGACTATGAAGGTTAATAGACGCAAGTGCTAAATATAAACGTGAGTATGCACAGGTGTTTCACATAAAATACAGGCTTTATTATTGCTATAGCGACAATTTCCACTTGGGACATAGTGTCAATTATTTTTGTGGCGTAACTGGCTAACTTGCATTTTAGTTTCACTTTAAAGATCCTCAAACGGAATAAAAATCCACAGTCCTTCACAACGGCATGCCGGATACCCTACACTGAATAGCATGCAAGACCCGATACTGCAATTTTCATTGTTTTCAATTCACTGCTGTTTTTACTACATTGTCGTATCACAGACAAAATAAGTACACAAAAATATCACAGTTACAATGTTAATAACACAGTCCTTTCATGCATCTGGTCTGGAAACTTTGCCGTTTTAAACCTGTGGTAGGGTTGCCTTGCTGCATGCCCATCAGGGAGGAACAACACGAAGCCGGGGTTTCTAAAACAAGAAACTACATTTATTAAAATAACATCAACGAGTTGTTAGTAATTAAGTATAACAATGTATAACATGAGACCTACGCCTCGCCGTGCCCTCGGTCCGTCTCCCCCTTCTGTGGGCGTGTCCCACTCTTTTATAGCCTGGCGCGCCTGTTCCGTCGTGCGCTCTTGAACGCCCCAGACGTTCTTTTCCTCCGGGTGGTCAGCAGCGGCCTCTGGTCGTGGTGGCCGACCCTCACTCCCACAAACCCTAGCAGAGTTGCACGTCAAAGAAATCACTGACAAAAGGTGGGGGCTCCGCAATATGATGGAGGCTTATTGCAGAGAAGGCACTGTGCACCTCAATTTTTGTTTGTACGTCAAAAGATCCCCAGCTAATCTAAATTAATCCTCGGTCCTGCACTGGTGCCAGGTGCCGTGTTGGTTTTGTGTACAAAAGCCCAAATGTGCTTATATACATAGAGTGCTCAAGAACATTTGCAGCTTGATTAAACAACAAAAAAAAAGTAACAACACATGTGAGCTCATCAGAATTAAACATAGGAACACCAACCCTCGGGGTGCAACAGAAGGAGAACGAAGTGAACAGGAAGGTCTATACTTTGTCTCGTCCAATGATTGACTACTGCCAAAGGTATAGCATTAGGCCCAGTTACGAGCCAGTTAGATATCCTCTAACAGATTACTCCAATGTGTGGGCCGGGTAGCAGTGGCGTCACGAGGGGGGGGGGGGGGGGGGGGGCGGACCGCCCCGGGTGCAGCGCTCAGGGGGGTGTCGTGGCGGGCCACGAGAGCGGGGGGAGGGGGGGGGGGAGTCGCGGCGGGCCATGGAGAGAGCGGGGGGGGGGGGGGGGGGGGGTGTCGCGGTGGGCTACTGCCCCGGGTGCCGCTGACCCTCGTGACGCCACTGCCGGGTAGTGAGAGGCATCAATGGGAGGGGACGAGTGCAAATGTATAGACGATGCTAGAAAAAAAAAAATGGAACAGCGGAGCGGTGGCCGAACTACATCGACGTGCTACCTATGAGCACCAGCTGGAACACAAAGTCGCTCTCTGCGCATGCGCATGTGCTATTCGCGCTATCCTCAGTCTTTTCTTTGTCAGTCCTTACATTATCGGCAGCTCTAGCGCGACGGAAGGCTGTTCTAAGAAGTACCGCCAGGTGCTCTGCTCTCACAAGTGATAATGATAATCACAACTCGGAGTGAAGGGCGATTTCGCATTGTCCACGTGCGTCTCGCCTTGTGAGGTGAAAGCATTTGGAGGCGCCCATTTTATGTGACGCTACTTGTCCCAGAACACAAATTTAAATTACTGATAGGCGACATATATCTGAATCCTCCATGCAGACGAAAGATGCTGTGTCAACGGGCGATGTGGTGTCGTATTTCCCTCTAAAGGTACGATATGGTTTACAACAAACCATACACAATGCATCTTCCGTAAACGCAACTGAACGTATTTCTCGCAGCAAAAGAGGGCCCTTTTCATATTGTGTTTTATTTTAATGTTTTGCTTTCTCGCATTGAAATTTTGGCTTTGCTTGTGTACTGACAAACGAAGCTTGGGTTCGCCTGATAGCGAAAAGTGAGACACTCTTGAACAGCACGACATCTCCGTCCACTCCACGGTGCGATCAGCGTTATTGCCCCATGAAAGCAGAGCACAAAGCAGTGTTTTTCCGAAAAGCGTTTCATCGCGCTCGAGCCACCGATAATGCGAGGACTGAAAAGGAAAAGACGGAGGCCATCGTGGATGGCACGTGTGGATGTGCAGGGTGTGCCTTTGTGTTCTAGCCGGTGCTGATAGGCAGCGCTTCAATGCAGTTCAGCTGGTTCCGCTGCCTCTCTGCTGTTCCGTTTTATTTTGGCATCGCCTGTACATTCCTACAAAGAAACACACGCTGGAGAAATATGCAACATTATTCCTAACTGTCTTGTGATTGTACCCAAAGACCCGTAACTTTAACTGTAGTCAATCATAGGGCAAGATGGACGTAACATAGGAATAAAAACAATAGGTTCACTATTGGGCTTGCTGATTTTTTTTTTAAATAGTCAGCCATCATAGCTAGCATCTTCCTTTGCATCTCATTTGACTCTTCCTGCAGACGAAGAGCGCGCTTTGTGTATTTGAGTTCTTTTTTTGCCAGCTTCGCACTACGCTCATCCGCTTGTTTGTGGAGCTGCAAAAGTTGCATGGCCACTGACGGCCCATCCCTCTTACGCTTACAGTGTTTGGCAGGCTGAGAGGTAGCACCACTACCACTGGGCAGCCTAACCCTTTGGGACGGCAGGTTATTCTCCCCCTCGCTCTCTTCAGCAGCTCCAGGGGCCTCTTCAGCTGCTGCACCAGCTGCGGCCACGACCACAGCATCCTCTGCGGCTTCTGTCACAAGCTCCAGCTTAAATACATAACAAAATATATGTTGCAGTCACATGTTTTAAACAGAGCACAAGGTACCAATCTAGACGCACGGTTCAAAAGCTGATAGTGCAACCCCAATTTTTGTTACACATTTATAACCTATGGCAAACACATTTTTTTTTTTTAATTGTGCGGGCAATCTGCGGCTTAAGCTATGTATGCAATGTACAGCAGCGCAACCGAGTTAGTGCAATCTTTCTTTTTCTCTTAGAATTCAAAGATTATATTGGTAATTCTGGGAACCAACCTAAGCGACAAAAGTTTATTCTTCACAATTTTCCATTTTAGTTTATAAAGTGATAATGTTGTGCTTGCATCAGCTGTGTCGCACAGCGTCCAATATCTTGACCGCATCGCTAAAGATGTCCCAACTTGTAAAATGGAACAGGTTGAGACACTGAAGTCAATGTGAACAATGGATTGTGAGGAACACCTACTTGAGCATACCTATAATAGTTTACTATTTGAAAGAAGTCACTGTTCACTTTCAAAACTTGCTACTGCACTTTTCAGTGGTAATAGCGCAGTGATGACACTGACTTACAAAAAATAAATCAGGTCATGCACTGCTTTAAAACTAGTGACACCTGATACACCTCTTGGATAGATGCCACGCTCACAGCAAATTTTACTTCACTGAATGCCCTTCTCAAGCCTAGAGTACAGAAAGTTTTCGCAAATTTCCCATTCTCAAAGATTGGAAGCGGCATTTGACCTTTTGTAGCAGGTGTGACTGCACCGACAAACTTGACAACGCCAAGGGCGACAATGGCGGGATAGCCGAGAAGGGGCAGCTCTTGTCTCGCAACGCCGTAGAGGTGCCTGTTGATGTGTCTGCCTCTCCAAGACAGTGCCGCGGAGAAGGTGCTGAGAAGCTTCAGAGATTGTTTCCCTGGTCCGAAAAATTCCTCGCCACACTGCTTGCTGAGGACGGCTGGGCAGCCAGGAAACAAGTGCGGAACCACAGAAACGTAGGCGCCAGAGTCCACACTCTAAGAAAAAAAGGAGGAGAAAGGTAGCAAAAGTGACTGCTCCTCCTTGCGTTGGACACGCCCCCCTGACAGGGAGGAACGGAAGCAAAGACGAAAAGAATAGCGCAAGTTCCTCTTTGCACAGTTGGTGCAGGGGTAGAACATCGCGCTACTGATCAAGCGGTCGAGGGTTCGATCCCTGAAAAGAAGCGAAGTTGTTTTTTGTTTTCTTTTTTGCTTTGTTAGTTTTCTTCTTTTTTTTTAATTTATCAAGATCAAACTAAACAAAACCCAGACCGATGAAAAGAAAATTAAAGTCCTTATTATCCACCGACGCCAAGGAAAACTCTATAAATATCATTGCTACTAGCTTTATCAGCACGCTGTTTGTAAACAGGATTTGGGCACCCAGGTTGGAGCTAAGCCGTTGACGCAGGGGCCAAGACGACGAGGTCGGTCCTTCAGTCGTTTCTTTTCCCGTAGAGTTTGACATTCATAGAGAAAAAAAAGCGCACTCTAAGAAAAAATGGAGGAAAAAGGTAGCAACGGCGCGCCTCCAAGCGGACATGAGAAGAAGGGAGGAACGAGACGTTTCGGTTTCGTTTTTCGAGCACGTCGCGCACGTTGTTTAATAAATGTTAAGTTAATCAACTTAACATTTAACAGCTTCAGTGGCAGCGAAGGCCGCCTGTAATTCCGTCTTCTAGTCCAAACGTGCAGAACATTTCGGTTGCATTGACGTTTTTACCACTAATTTTATCAAACGATCACACGAAGCAGCTAGAAACAGCGAAGTTCCGGAGCAGTGCCAGCAGCGCTGCGTACACTGGTTAAGATGGCCGTTTCTGGATTGCCACGCGGAACTACAGTAGCGGAACCACGCGGAACTGTGTCGACGTTTTCGACGCTATGGAAATCGCAGGAACTGCGTCCAAGGCAGGCAGGTTTTCCTGCCGGCTGCCTGGGTGCCTTCCGGGCTGAACTCGGTTCTGTTTTCGCGTGCCGAGTGCCAACCGGCGTTCAACGTGGTTCTGTATTTCTGCGTGTTAGCAACATAGCAGCAACATCGTGATGGCAGTGTTGTGCGTAGTGAACAGAAGACTGGAATTATCGCCGATGTGACCGTGTGTTCGCGTATCAGTGGTGTAACAACAAGATGAGATGACGTAAACTGTCGGGCATTGATGCCGCTGGTCGGGCCTTGATTGGAGGGGGCGGGGTGTCGCAGGTTGACATAACGCTTTACATTAAAGAGTTTCAGACCACTTGAGGAATTAGGTGCAGTCGATCGACGTGCGGATAGTCATGTTGGAAC
The DNA here is from genome assembly GCA_013358835.2 of Ixodes persulcatus. Taxonomy (NCBI): domain Eukaryota; kingdom Metazoa; phylum Arthropoda; class Arachnida; order Ixodida; family Ixodidae; genus Ixodes; species Ixodes persulcatus. The sequence goes on from JABSTQ010009375.1 coordinate 156,552, forward strand.
GCTGGTCTGAGCGGTAAGCTCCTATCGTACAGTGGCCAATGTGACTGTCGGTCCCCGGGAGAGATTGCGCTAAAAGACTGGACAGTACGAAATTATAACGGAAAGTACGTATATTTACAATTAAATTTTAGCATTAAAAATATGAAAAAAAAAACAGCAGGTAAAATCGAAAACAAAAAGCTATCCTTTATTTTGCTGTTTAAATATACTACGGTTCCTGGAGAAACTCCCCTCCAAGTGGCGCGCTGGAATGAGCGCTAGAAGTTTTCGAGCTCGCCACGGCGTAGCTGGCGTAGCTCCGTACACTTGCCGCAAGTCGCGGCTTTGACTGCATTCAAGTTGATCGAAAAGCGATTTCTCTGCCCGTGAAGCATCACTTCCAGCTGGGTGAATATCTGCTCTACAGAGATTAATTCAAGACGGCAATTGCAGCAGTGCGCGAACAGCACAAGTAGAAAAACAAACACTACAATATAAATAGTGGCTACGAAGTGCCGTGCGGGGAAAGAAACTCATGGCTTGGAACCGCATTGGAGCGGCTCGATTTATTGGCTTTCAAATAATTACGGCATGATCGAGCGTTTTCTTTTTAATAAGAGATTCATCCCCTGAGCCATTAAAAATACTCTCAGATGTATGACATTGCTGAAAAAAAATCAACATGCTGCGAATATTTTTTATTGCTTAGGGAGTCACCGAAAAATTCCGTACGTTCAAAACGACCAGTATAAAAGACTGAAACGCAGAGCATGTTTGTATGTGCGATGCATGTGTATGCGATAAATGTATGTTCAGCTGGTGCTTGTAGTATGCCTAATGTGTCTACATGTTTGTATAATAGGGACTCCCGAAGATCCCGCAGCGCTATGGTGGCGTGACAAAATAAAGTATTCTTTTGTAGAACATGAATTGGGCGGTACCTAGCACCCCCTATAGCTACTTGCAATTACTCTGCTTGACCCTGCCATCTGGTGGCAAGTGATTTAACCTCCTTTTACGCTACGCGGCTACGCCATAATTTCGTGTTACCGTGCTGAAATGAGCCAAGAGGCTGCTTCGGATTTGCTTTTTTTAAGAGCGGCGTTTAGTTTCGCAGGCAAATGGTTTATCACTCCTCCGTGATGTGCGGTTGACGCAACGATTGACGAAGGAATTGTGGCTCGAGGAATAGCAAAGGTAAGACATAAAGTGCGCGAACTGGGTGCCGGTTGTCTCCGTTTAACATCGCAGTGCTGACGATGAGAAGACTGAGTGACTGCTTGCTTTCGAAACGTAAGATTCTTTACCTGCAGGGGGAAGCCGGCTTCGGAAATAAATACAGTTCCCGGAAAGCTCGTGTTGCGTTTTTATTTGCTGCTCCTCTCGCTCCGTACAATAGACTTAGTGTTCTCGTTAAGCCTTATTGAGCTCGATTCGTGGCCGCCATAATGAGATGCAGGCGACGGAGGAACTTTTGCTCCCCTGCTTTAGGGACGAGCGTTTCTCCCTTTCTGAAGGAACATATGTATCAAGAGCGTCCCTCCTTTTAGGGAGGACTATACTGACCCTTTTTTCTAAGAGGGCACCTTAAAGGGAAGCTGAACCGAAATCTGGATTCCACAAAGCACGTCGGCAAAAGCGTGCAACGGGATGCTACAAACATCAAAACATCACTCATACAACGATATATCACACGAATGACCGTATTTTAAAAAAAAAAAAAAAAAAAAGAGGCGCATTTGACAGATATGCTTACGTCTTGTTTCCCTGAGAGGGGGAGGGAACTGCCTCGCGTCTTCTCCGCCTCGCCGCCTTGAGGGGGCGAAACGGAGAGGAGGAAACGAGATATCTTGACGTCACGTGCCTCGTCAATCTCGTTCTATCTCGACCTTTTTTTTTTTTTTTCCAAAAATACGGTTGTCGATTTGAGATATCGCTTTACGAGTAGTGTTGTAGGGATTGTAGCGTCCCGCCTACCGCTCCTGCATTGTTTTCTGAAATCCAAATTTCGGTTCACCATCCCTTTAAAGGCGAGAGGGCGCCCGTTGACCTGGACCTCAACGTACCGCCTGTTCCGAGCCACCGCTGCAACGGAGTGGAGCTCCAAAGATCCGAGGCGCTTCTTTGACCGACATACCAACAAAAAGTAGCCTTGCTTCTTGCAGTGGTTACACACCGCTTTGCCAGCTGGGCAGTCCGACCGTCGGTGAATCTCATGATCGCAGAAGAGGCACTGCCCACCTTGGCTGCTTCTGGAAGCCTCTCGAACGTTGCTGTTGCTGGTTCCAGAACCTTCGTGCAGGTCACGTGACGCAGAGTTGCCACAGTCCCGTCTGAGGTCCTGTCCATGTGCGCGCTTCACGGGCTTAAATGAAGTCGCCCGCGCAGCGTGCGGGCAACTTCATGTAAGGGCCGTGAAGAAACTGTCGACGGTCTCGCCTGGCTGTTGTGTCTGCTTGTGAACCGGGGGCTCTCGTACACCTCTTTTATGGGGTGCACGAGGAAGCTTGTGAGCCGCCGGGTGACTTCTGCGTAAGACTGCACGCGTCTTCGTCGGACATGAGCGAACCGAGGACGATGCGTGCCCGTGGACCCATGCAACCCTTGTCTCGTCCGGCGCCACGTGCATGCCGCGGTGGCAGAGGAGTAGTCCTCGAATTGCTGCAACCAGGAAAGCCACTCGCCGGCATCGCCGAAGGAGAACGGGGCCGGGCTCCGGAGACTGGCGGCAGCAAGGCCAGGAAGTGGAGCGTCCTTAGCAGCCATGTCGAACGGCAGGAACAAGGGATCCCACTTCTGACACCATGTAGTGGGCGGGTTCGAACCGAGGCGGACGAGGATGCACGCCGAAGCCCGTGGGCGGCGGACCAAAGATTGCCGCTTGTAGTCCCCGGCAGAAATGCACCCGTTTATTCCCAGCAAATATTTTTTATCTACAACCTAGAGGGTGCCCAATAGTTGGCTGGGCAATCACGCGCTCTACAGACACCAGCGCAAGTGTCTCCAATATTGTTCAGAATACATTTAGTAATCTGTTCCCTGGAACGCCGTTGGAACATTCTGAATTGCGACAGCAAGCTATTGGGGAAAGCTGCCATCGGTTCTCGGAAAGATCACTGAAGCGGCCAAGGTGGAAACAAGTGAGTTGAGGGTGCTTTTGCAGGTTGTGAGACTGGATGAAAAATTCATCGACACTGTCGAGCAGGGTGGATGAAAACGTTCGATATTGTTTTATCGAAATCTGCAACACAAGCTTGGCTGGTATGGACATTTGCACACTCAGCATTCGTAAAGATATTCACCTCTTTGTAACATCAAGGAATAAAAAATGTGCATTCACCAAATCCCATGCCCATTAGATTTTACTTCGTTCGCAGAACGCGCGTCCTCAAACCTTTAGATGAATCCGTCAAAAAACGCACCACGTATAATCGGCGTGTAACTGAACATGAGCACGAAAAACGCACGGCTCGGTAGATACGTTTGACGTACCTCGAGACTTTCCTCCACGAGGCTCGCGTCGTTCAGTGGCAGCGACCCCAAGAACTTGTGCAGGGCCGAGAAAAAAAAAAACACTTCACAGGCTCAGAGCCGGTGGTGAGCGCCCGCGAGTGTTTGCTGAAAGCAAAAGGAACAACAAATTAATAATACCCTTCTAGGAGCTAAAATGCTCCCTAGTTTACTTGCTCGCGTCAGAAGTTTTACCTTGGCCAAGATTCTCTATCTTGAGTTTGACTTGCTTCGCGGTGAAAAGCACGACTGGCCCAACGCCGGCGCTCGCCACCGCCGAGTTAAGGGATTCAGTGATGCGGGCGAAGATGGCCGCATTTCGCTTCACTCCGCGGAGAGGGGCGAGGTTATCTTCCCAGAGGGATAAAAGGGTAAGCGTCAGTGGCGTACCAACTTGTTTTTGAGTGGGGGGGCAAAGCAGACCCCCCCCCCCCGGTCGCCTATTTTTACTGGTGATTGGCCGAACGTTTGCCGAATCGAAAATTTTGCGCAACTTTTGCCGAACTTTTCTAAGGATTCGGTAATGATTCGGCAAAAATACACTGTTACCAGACTTAACATTGATATTTAGTTTTTCTGACAAAAAAGGTTTCTGTTTTTTTTTTCTTAACTTAAATAAAACAATTAGTGCCTATTGACACAGTTATGACTAAATAAGGTAATATTCTGCACGATAATTGTATCGATGTCGCTTTTCTGTGTTTGCTGCCAATTTTAGTGTTTGCTTGCAGAGAGTGGCGTGACAACGAGGTTGGGTAGTAGCCGGCGCAGTCACGAATCACGTTACGAGAGTTTTGATTTTGAGGCTTCATCAGCGCACGCCTGCAAGTGTGTTTACATTGTTAAAATTAAGGCAATCACTGCGTTCTCACTTTCTCTGGGAGTCACCATTTCGTCCGCGAAAACGAATGCAACGGTTGCTGAGCCTTCACCAGAAGAGATAACAATATTGTAAATATGCATGTTTTTCGATTTGAGTCACTTGACGTCAGCTTTGCATGAAAGTGTGCGTTCCATATCCGCAACGTGCCGTTTTTAACCTTTAAAATTCCGGTTTCTGGTGTTAGGACACACACGGACGTTTAGAAAGTTGGGGAGAGTTAGGAATGTCGGATGGTGCAACGTCGCGAGCATGAGAGTTCTGTGTTTAGTTTTATGCAGATACATGAAAATCGCGTAATAACGCGAACCAAAAAGCAATATTATTCTGTTTTGGCAAAAACTAGTTGTGAGCCGAAAACAGGATTGTTATAATAATAATAATAATAATAATAATAATAATAATAATAATAATAATAATAATAATAATAATAATTATTATTATAATAATAATAATAATAATAATTTTATTTGCACATACTGGAAGAGGCCCATGTGGTGGTGTGCGGGCCTAGGCAGTTAGGTGAAAACACTTACGCAGAGCGCCTGCCTGCCAGACTTGTAAGTAGTTCAACTGCTTCACTCAAGTTACTGTAGTTTAACTACTTTTCTAGGTAGTTTAGGAACTTTCAATTACATTTCTATTTTGGTAATTAGTAATTTATTTTAACTACTTTTCCGAGTGACTTCTACTCAAATTACAAATTACTTTCGAATTTTACTGGTTGTTTTGCATATCAACAGAGATTAGATGTTGGAAGATTCAGCTGATATTGGCAGAGTGGGAAGCATGTGGCGTAGAAAAGGGGGGGGGGAAGAAAGTGATTTGGATAGCCCAACCCTCTCCCCCCCCCCCCCCCCTTTTAACCAGCCCCCCCACTGCAATAACACTGCTACGAGGCGCGGTGAGCGAACAGACACGACGCAAGAAAGACCGAGTAACTGTGGGATTAGCGCCGAAGACTGGCGTTTCTTTGTATCCCGAAGCTCAAAGAAGCTTGACGCACTTGAAGAAAGTGTCCCCGCTTATCCCCTATGTAGGAATTCTTGCCCACTATACACACTACATCCTCACTCAAAGGAGGTAACAAAGTGCAGCACCCGCTCTGAAGTTCATCTGGTGCTCCTGCATAGCTTGTGCTGTCTTTCGAGACGTCATCTGGTCATTTCTCTGAGTGAAGTAATGGCGGCTATAAGACCGATACAAATAAGTGCCGTATAAGGTGACTGTGTTAAATGGCTCGTCAGCGAGAATAAAGCAATTACTCAATGGCGTATTAGTTGCCGCCATTTCCAAAAGCAAGAAAAAACTGATGCACCTCCGATTTTGCCGCCCTTTCCGAAAAAAACTGATGCACCTTCGATTTCCCTAAAGCAATGCAAACCGGACAATTAAAAAAAAAGCCGCTGTATAGGGAATGAAAGGGCATTCTGAAAGAGGTATTAAAAAGTACTTCTACTTTACTTTGGAAGTACATTGTATTTAGAGTACTTTACTTCAAGTACATTGCACCCGGTGTACTTACTACTTTACTTCAAGTACATAACGACTCATTTACTTTGTACTTCCGAGTAATTCTTAGACGTACTTTGCGCAACACTGTAAGCAATCAAACACAGTCTGCAAAATCAAGCTCAGGCAGTGCTAAACCCCAAAGGTGAAATGATACATCCGCAGTACATCCTTGACCAAAAAGAAGTACACAACAATTAGGCATGCACAAGCAGAACCAGCTATTACAGCATTTCTGTGAAAACACAAGCCGCTTTATATTCGGCTAGCAGAATTCCGCTAACGCATCAAAACATATGTAAGTACTTCTTTGTTAGCATAGAAAAAATAAAAGTAACTACAAAAGTAATTCGCTACTTTTTTACGGTAATTTTCTTTCCATCTGAGTAATTTCTACTCTACTCAAATTACTTTTGAGGCTAATACTCAGTAACTTAACTTAATTGTTTTTTCGAGTAGCTTGTACATCTCTGCTGCCACCCCGCCACCACATATGAAAAAACAAAACAGACAAATAAATGTACAGAATATACACGCTACAAAAAGTACGTAAAAAGGAAAGAAAAGAAGGGGGAAAACATGTATCACATTATGACGAGGATGCCAGCTGCATCCCATACCTTCTGGCAAGCTCTCGTGACTCTGCCCCGTTTGACGGTAGTAGGCCGCGCACACTGAGCGTAATTGTCAGTTGTCAGTCAATGTTTCAACGACCACGTCGCATCAATGGAAAGGTCAAATGAAAATCACTTTATCCAGAATGCACCAGCATCATTTGTCATTTGCGCAGTGGACTGCGTAAATTACTGATCGATCTTCTGTTCTTGATGCAAAAAATATTGGAGAACAACACTCGTAAAAGCTCACAAACGCACAGTTACCGTATCGCCTACTTCACACCTCGCCGTAACCGCTGGTTTTATTGAACTGTGCGATGGTAACCGCGCGACTGCGCGGCGTCCATTTGCAATCCATGGCCTCGTCGCGTTCGTGCGCGTGCGCAGACATTTGCATACTTTTTGCCGATTCTTTACCGAACTTTCCTTCAAAATTTCGGCATGTGCGAAACTTTTCCGAATCTGAAGTTCGGCAGATTCGGTCCATCACTAACTTTTATGGCGTCTGTGTGTGTAGGCGTTGTAAAAGAGAGGGGGGGGGGGGGAGAGGGCCAATTTTGTATGCGCACCGGGCGCTTTGGTCATTTGCTCCTTTTACGGCGCAGGCGATAGACCCCCTAGCAACGACGCTCACGCCGGATTGGCTGCTCGGCAACGCGCGGGATCTTAAATTTCGGATTCAAACGGCGAGTGTTTCACTCGAAGCGCGTTAACACACCCCCGCGCCTGCGTTCACGCCGCTTAGCGGCGACAGTGTGCGGCTGCTAATAACAAAAATATTAAACCACTTAGCTCCTCCCCCCCCTCCCCTGTACACGCCGCTTTGCGGCGTCCAGCCGGCAACCCAAGCCCCGCTGTCCCCCACACACCTCCGCCGTAAATAGAGTCCTGTACGATTTAGTTCAGCGATGTTTCGTCAACAACATTCGTTTTTGTTGTTTTTTTCAGTGTAATTGTAAAAAAGAAATGTCCTCAATATGGCCAAATGCCTCGACAAAACAAAATGTTCGAGGAAAAACCATAAAAGAAGTAAGCCCACACCACGGATTGAACCCGGGTCTGATACGTATGAGGCTAACATCTTACCACTAAGTTACGCTACCGCTTCGGAAACTCGCATTGTAACCCCTGCCTATGTTGACGGCGGCAGCGCCTATCTTCACGAACCAGCCGATCCGGCGTGAGTGCCGTTGCTAGCGTTTGTATCGCCTGCGCGTTACAAATATGCCCCCGTGGGTCGGGGGGCGGTGCCCTTGGTATTCCTTGGGCGCCGCCGGCCAGTGTTTGCCCTGCCCAGTGGCGGCTGTTTCAGGGGGGGGGGGGGCAAAACACATGCCTTGCCCCCCCACTCTGAGAACTGGGGGGGGGGGGAGAGCGCCCCCTTTGCCCCCCCGGTTGATACGCCCATGGTAAGCGTTGTATCGCGCGTCCAAATCAACCGCTTTTGGCCGCCGTTTCCTTTCGCGGACGCTGCTGACGTGCTCGCGCCGGAATTCGTGGTGGCCATTTTGGAAGAGCTCCGTTGAGTTGATGGGGGTTGTCAACTGAGGTACGCTTTCTCAGTTGAACTCAACTGTCATTAGCGGCTCGATGACAGTTGGCGCCGCCGTGTAACTGCGGCCGATCGCGATCGAGTCAACTGTCGTTGACTCAATGGCAGTTGAGAGCGCCCATGTAACTAGGGTATTAGAAGGCTTAGATAAAGAAACCCCTTTAACCTTCTTTACAAGTGTACTGGCAACTTCACTTAGCAGGGCCGGTGGGAACCCAGCATCTCTCAGTCTACCAGACTGTGCCCGAAAGCTTTCACCAACAGTGTGGAAGCACGACTTTTTCATGGCCGCCTCCAGACACGAGACTGCTATGCCCCTCTTGATCACCTAGAGAGGGCGGAGCTGTAGTCCAAAATTGCCTTTTTGGATTGAGGGCTGTAGGACCAGCACACATGGCTACCGTCGAAATGGATAGAGAGGTCTAAGAACTGTAAAACCCTTTCCTTAGGAACCTCAACAGTGAATCTGAGGCCCCCACCTCAAATGCGCTGTTGAGGTTCCTGTGGAAGGGGTTTTACAAGCAAGGTTCCTAAGGAAGGGGCCCGTTTGTGTCTTGTACTTCGGGTGTTGTATACAGGATAGCCCTCGCTTATGGCAAGGTATATATTAGACAAACCAGTAGATGCTTAAACGATAGGCTCAGGGAGCACGACTATTACCTGAGAGCCAGAGCCATATATAGAGAGAGTTTGGCCAGTCTGTGATTTCACCACCGCAACGCTCCCCTCCCGAGTGAGCCAATCAGCGCGCGGGCGCGGAGCGAGAGGCGTGAGCGCAAGCGCGTGAACTCCCTGCTGCTCCAACCCAGCTGAGCGGGGAGGGCCGCCATTTTCATTCATTCGCCCGGTGGAATGCATCTAAATTTCGGTTATTTTCTTTTATATCGCAGGCTCTGGCAAGAAAATTATATACTGTTATTCCTCGGTGAGTTAACAAGCTAACGAATAAAGTTTTCTCGACGTCTGACCGCGAACTTTTCTTCAGGCGAAAAAAAAAAGTTGATCCGTAGCAGACGACGCGTAGCTTCAACAGTGCTCTGTATGGAAAGCGCGTTGCGTCAAAATGGCGGTCGTCTCCTCTTTGCTCCCTCCTTCCTCTCTCGCTCCTTCGGCGCTCTCCTCCCTCTCCTCCACTTTTCTCCTCTCCAGCGCCTTCGTCGCCACACCCACTGGCCAAACTCTCGCAATTTACGGCTCTGCTGAGATCTACGGTCGGCGGCCATCTATCGGTGCTCTGCGGGACTTGTAAGTGCAAACCGTCCTTCAATGAGACCGCTATCTTAGAAAAGCACCGAGATAAGGTGACGAGAGAAGTGACAGAAGCCTTCCACATCGTTAATTACGGAGCGCAATGTGTCAGCAAGCCATCGGTGGCGCTATCGGAAAAAGAAATGCTTGTTTTGCTATGAATGGGGGGGCTAGCGATGCGCTGATCGATGAAGCCGTTTGTGACGAGACAGTTTGGGTGGCGCATGAGTGGTTGAGTGTCCCTTTTATGTTTTCCTGGTTTCTGTTTTCACTATTAAAGCGTTAGTTGAGAGTCAGCACTTGTCCTGTATCGAGTGCTCCTTCCCCTAGTCTTTATTGTTACGTGATCTTACGCCTTACGACTGTTTTATTATATAAACTGGGAGAATCGTTGTGCAGTGTTTACTCATCACTAATATGTCACCTGACGGACACAGATCGACGACTCCTTTTTCTTCGCTCAGGGCCCCTGAGTAAACATGACCCAGTTTAAAAATCATCCCAGTTTAAAAATAAAACAATCATAATTTCCTACTCACCCCCATCAGAATTCGCATGAATCACAGAATTACTTGGCTGTGCCGAGTGACTTGATTCATTCATCGATATGAGCCGGTGAACCATTAGCGATGAGTAAATACGACACCACTATCCTCCTAGTTTAGAATATAAAACAATCATAATTTCGTACTCACCCTCATTAGCATTCGCACGAACCGCAGAATATGGGTTCTAGTAGAAAGTTTTTATAATGAACTATAGCCCTGAGACTAGGAAGAAAGACGACGATGAAAAAGAGGAAGAACAGGAGTCTCAAACACAGCTGAAATTTATTGACAAAAAATCATGTTTATATAGGTTTAGGCACCTTCACAAACCGAAAAAATTGAGAAAAAATTAAGGCCGTTTACAAATCTCTGTAACGCAAAATTAAAGCCCAGCTCTTGAGGAGGAGGAGAGAAGGGTACGGAGGGAAGGGTATGCCCCACCTCCTCCTCCGTACCCTCTCCTCGTCCCCTCCTCCTCTGCTGCTCGTCCTCCCCTCCTTCTATTCCCCTCCTCACCCTCATCCCCCTCCTTCTCTTCCTCCACCCCACCTTCTCCTCCTCCTCCTCCTCTCCCCCTCCTCCTCCTCCGTATCTTCCCCCTCCTCCTCCGCACGTGAGGTCAATTTTCCCGCTAAATCTAGCAGAGAAACTGAATTTGTTCATAGGTTACGTGACACCAAGTCATGTGACGTCATTTTCCCCGCTAAATTTAGGGGGGAAACTGAATTTGTGTTGAGGTCACGTGACGTCAATTTTTCCGCGAAATTTACCGGGGAATAGACGATATGCGAAACTGCTTGGTGGTCTGGCAGCACTGCGCACGTGGCCATCTTGGTAGCGTCAAGTATCTCGAGTTTCGGTTTCTTAGCATTTCCAGGGCATGGACGCTCTGCCGCTAAGTGCGATTCGGAAACTTTATTGTTTTCTGACTTCCGATCACCCAACGTGGACAAATGACTAGACCGTCATGCCTTTCCTCTCTGAGGACACTTTTAATTATTTTTTCGATGCAAATACGCATGAAGTCGTACTGTTTAGCAGTAGACTGCTCCATGCCAATACATGCGACTCAAGGTTAGTTTTTTTTTTTCTTTTGTTGTTGTTGTTACTGGCGAAAGTTCTCTTTGGTGGAAAGCTATGTGTTCTAAAGAAAACTGTGCCCTGGGCAATATTATTCAGGCGTTTCGAAGACCTTTAATTGGTTTCAGATAGCATTGCCATCAAGCACAGTTGACGGATGTTGAGCTATTAATGAAGATTTGTTCAGCCCTGGCAGAATAACTGTATTGACTTTCTCAAAACTACCCCCCGAGCTTCTTTGCACTAAACAAAATTCTTACCTCGGCTGCGACAAAAAAAAAAAGAAAAAAGAAAGGAGATTGTGAAATGAAGTTGGCACCGCCCGGGTTGCTCCATTCGACGTCCGCAACGTAAGTTTTAGCCGCCACCGACATTAACGTGGCGCTCGGCAAAAAAGACAGCGAAATCCCGTCTCTGTGAGTGTTGAGCAAACAGGCACGTCGTCCGTGTCTGTTGTGTTTTTTATTCTACATGACCGCTCTTTAAATATTCAAGAATATTATATCAGCGAACTCACCTGTTTGGTTTTAGAGGTGTTTTACAAACCTCGTTTACCGATGCCAGATCAAGTGTATAGAAATTGCTGCAAAGCAATGAGATTGTTTTCTGGCTTTCCAAAATAATTATTATTTTTTTAATATATGACGTTAAAATGAGGGCTTTTTTGTGTTTTCAGTTTTTGTTGTTCACTATTAACCTCTTCAATTATGGTTGGTGGCGCAGATGATTAAAACTGTCATCTTTTTGCCTGGCTTAGTCTCGTCCGGATACATTGAGCTGCTTGCGCATCAAGAAAAAAGTAAGTCGACACTACAATGTGCAAAAAAAAAAAAAGTTCATAAACAAATTTGGTACAACTCCGTGAAAAAATAGGGCCCACTTCAATAGTTGTAAATGGCTTCGCTCCTCGCAATAACGTCCGCATGTCTCTTCGCGTTGTCACCGATTGTTTTAGTCAAAATCTGCGTCTCAAGTAACAAATAAAAATCAGAAAAAATTGTGAGCCCTGTTCACGTTTGTGTTCACGGCATGCCCGAATCGAATTCGGTTTATCGCTGCATCCGCAGCAGAAAGCAGCAACAAGTTGGTATCGCATCTCTCGCAGGAAGCGCGGTCGCTTGTTTACATGGGATCTTTGCCGGTCGGGTCACTGGTCTCGTTTTCTTGCCGCTACCAAGTTGAAGGACGTAGTTCTCGGCGCGCTACTAGATGGCGACCCACATTTCGCATATGGTTTATTGAATTGGTGTTAAAGTCACGTCACGTTAATTTTCCCGCTAAATTTAGCGGGGCATTGACTTGCTGTTGAGGTCACGTGACGTCAATTTTCCCGATATATCTAGTGGAGAAACTGAATTTGCTCATAGGTGACGTGACACGAAGTCATGTGACGTCATTTTCCCCGCTAAAATTAGCGGGGAATAGAATTGGTGTTGAGGTCACGTGACGTCACTTTTCCCGCTAAATTTAGCGCGGTTACGCCGACGGCGACACCGACGCCGCGAAACCCGGAAGCGGGCACCTAAGAGCTGCGTTTTAAAAGAACACAAAGAGGGAAGCAACCTTTGCGCAAACGTACGTGTGGAAACACTAACATGAAAGAGTAACTCTAACAGGTCTAAAAAGAGAGGGGGGGGGGGGGAGGGGGGCAAGTATTTTTGTTAAAACTTATCAGTGACCTTCACCGTGGGACGCGACAAGAACGTAAAGACAAAAACACACACACACACACAAAAAAAACTGACTTTTAAAGGGATTGTCCAGTCAATTTTTGTCTTCAAGAAAATGATTAAACCTTGTTTTAACTGTGTTTAGGAACACCCTTCGCGCAATATCTGAATTTTTCATCCTCCTCCACACGAGAAATTGGATTTTAAACTCTTCCCAAAACGCGTCCTCAAAAAACGGCATTTTTGTTGGCAACATTGGCAACCGCGGAAGCTTTGAAGTAACATCAGGTAAAGAGCCGCGTTGGGTGCTTCCCGACTGCTGTACTGTGACTTTTCGTTTTTTATTCGTTTAACATTGTTGCTCTGTCAGACTAGATTTTCATGGATTTAAGAAAACTTTTGTTGTGCGGTTGGTTGAAACAACCTTCGGAATGCAGACAAACGATGTCCTGTCGCCGTGTGAAATAGAATCGAGCTGCCCGTGTGCGAATATGGCCGCGAACTGTCAGGTTCCAGATTGGTTTCAGTTTCGCCGCATAAATATATTTTGAAACTACAACTGTTCCTTTAGCATCAATTTTTCATTATCTGGCAAGACGTTTAAATAGTCTAAACGTCTAAATTCACGATATAGCTCACCTTTAATGCTATTCGTATGCAAAATGGTTTTGGTTTCGGTGGCACCGCATAGACTTTTTTTTTGTGTGTGTGTGCTGTGTAACAGCTGCTCTACGCTCAATTCCTCATAATCTCGCAAGACATTGTCTTCAAATGTCTACGTCGACGGTAGAGCATTTTTTTTAATCCTCTGTCTTCCACAGTAATGACCCTAATCGATGTGATTGATCTCGTGCATTCCAGCTTTATCCTCAACACTAATTTATATGGCGTGCAAGTACGCCTGATGTAAGCAAGCGGCGAAGCAAATATTTTTCGCGCATCTCGTGCGTTTATTCACCCGCCAATGCGCTTGAAGGATCATGGCCCCGGCCTGGCTGACATGGTTTTCTGAAATTTATATTGTCCATTCACTGGTGTGCCCCTTTTTTATAGTTCTTACTTTCTTGAAACAGGTGTTTATAGTTATCCCGCATTTCAGATGTCCTGGGAACCATCCAGCAGGAAGCCCCACATTTGTCAGGTTTTAACACTTTTGTTTTTGATACAACTCATCAAGGCTGGAACATTGCACATTTGAGCTAAAACATTTTATGATCACCATAATTTCTATCTTTATAACTAAAAATTGAAGTTCTCCAACCACATAAATATGTACAGACAAAGTTTATTTCAGAACTGGCTCGTGGAACAATTAAGCAACCTACAAGTTAAAAAAAAAAAAAAAATCTATTTTTTTTTTGTTTTAAAAGACAGTAAGGGCATAAGGGCAGTGCTCTCCGGAGGCCTGGAGAGAACTTCCCATTCTAACGTTTTGAAGGTTTCAGTTCCTAAGAAAAGTAAACTCACGCTCCTCAATCCAGAGTCGATCAACGACATCACCGTGTAAACAGTGCACTGGGTTGGTCCGACGGCGGACATCACACAAGTGCCGCGTGAATAACGTGTACTTTGCAAAAATGAGGTTCCCCTGGAGGTTATCGGTTCCCAAACTTCGTTTCAGAAACAAAAAATAATAAAAAGCAAGTACGCGCACGTCCGGAGACCACATGTCCCACGGCATAACCACAGAATTTCCCCTGAACACTTGTCGCAGCGTAGAGACTGGCATACATATAATGGCTTAGAATTACGGATTATTTTTACTATTCATGGCAATGCTCGGTTACAGATACCGTCAAAAACATAGACAGCCTCAGCAATCCTCTTCGCAAATGAGGGCTAATTCTTTACAAACAATTATATGTCAATCCGTGGAACGCACGGATAGTTGCTCCAAGCTCATGGCAGTGTTGAAATAATATCCCAATAAAAGTCGCGTTTTTTTTTTTTTTTTGCTATGACAAAAAATGCAACTGAATTGAGAACAACCTAAAATAGAGTCTAAGAAGAAACAAAATACAGAACACTCATCGAAGAACATATTCCAACCCCCGCGTACACGAAGTGCTTGCATAGCCGACGATCCCATGCCTGATGTTACGTCACGAGTAACGGCAGGATGTCAGCCATTAGGGAGTTTTCGTAGACCGCGTTTCCTCCTCCGCTAAGCCCTCCGCAACGAAGAGGCCGCTACTGCGCCTGCGCACCGATGGCCTTGGCTGTAGAGTTCCAGGTATTGTAGCGGGTTGCGGAGAGCGTTGCGGGACGGCGAAAATGATCTACGAAAACTCCCTATGGACACTGGCGAAATTCGGGGTGCAGTTTCGTACACACGCTCATGACTAGTTTAATTAATATCCGGACATTATATATCAGAATCAAAATGACGTTTGTCTATATGAAGGCTCCCTGGACCTAACGAGGATTGTCCGGTTTAGACCGGACAATTCCTTTAAGTTGGGCTAGTTGGTTTTCCATCTGATCCGGACGCCTAAAAAACAGGGACAAGATGAAGACGAGACAACATGTTGGCGTACTCGCAACTGAAAGTTTAATTTGATAAACACACGCTTATATACGGATCGTGACACACCACGTCAATTACCCTTGCTCTCACTCTTTCTGCAAAAATACAAATGCTGACTCGCTGACATTCTTGCTTGTGTCCCTTGTTTTTATTTCAAAGGCTTCCTGTATCTCTCTTGTTATTTTATTCAAGTGCCTCTGAGGCTCTTAATCTCCGAAACAAGTGGAGCGCAATCACATCTATTACAATGGGCCACTTGGCTGTGCATTGTGCAGGAAGCCTTTGAAATGAAAACAAGAGGCACAAACAAGTGTGTCAGCGCGCCATCATTGGCCCTTCTTGATAGAGAATTTGTATTTTTTCAGAAAGAGTGACAGCTAGGGTAATTGAAGTCTTGTGTCACGAACCGGATATAAGTGTGCATTTTCCAATTAAACTTTCAGTTGCGAGTACACCAACGTGTTGTCTCTTCTTCCTCTTGTCACTGTTTTTTAGGCGTTCAGATCAGATTAAAAGAAGCAGAACAGCCTAAAAGGGTCGAATATCCAGAAACCCTTTTAAACTCTAAACCGAGGGAGGGTTTGTTTACCGCGTTTCCGTGCTGAACAATTGTAATATATTATTTTACCAACCGTTTATCATCTCCTTTTTCGGACAATACCAACCTTGTGGACTGCCATAATGGTATATAATTCTGACACTCAATTAAATCTTTCGAAACCTCCGAGTACTCATCCTTTGTTCTCAACACTACATTTATCTTCTGTTATATGATCATTTAGGCAATATTTTGTTTGTCGTATGTAACATACATCACAATCAAACGGAATTTGGTACACCACTCCAGATAAACAATTGACCCCCTTTTGTCGGTGCTTCTTATTACAACTGGTCTTTTCTGAACGAAACGGGGTTAGACGACTTAGTTTAAAATCATTCCTAAATACTGTGCTGACTCCATACTTGATGCTGATAGACCTAAGGTTATGAAACATTTTATGAAAAAAAAGGAGAACCACTTGCTTTACCGTCTTTTTCTTGACCTCTCCTTCCTTTCTGAGGGAAACTAGATTAATCAACTGCTTAAATACATATTATTCCGGGTATCCAACCATATGAAAGCGGTTAAAAAACCCAATCGTATGAAAACAACGTTTACGACTAGCATTGCTCATCAAATTCCGAACAATGCCGGCCTTCACATCTTTTGGGTGACAACTTTTAAAAGGTAAGAGAGGTTTCGATGTCATCTTGCCGCATTAAATCCAACAACTATAAGCAACCATCGCTTGGTTTCTCAAGAGAGTACTGTAACTCTGGAGCTCTTTTGTAGACCGAGGTTTCAATTGAAGCTGCCAACGCCGAATCTGTGGCGCAAACTAGGATGGTCGTGACCATAACGCCTTACGAGAACAACTCCAGGTGACCTGTTTTGGCTATGTTCTTGCAATTCTTGGTCCAGAACGCCCAGATCAATTTCTGAAAGAACCGGGGCAACCACCGACCCAATGCATACACCTTGTTTTTTAATGTTATTTTGATCTCCGAAGTGGACTACTGTTGCCTGGAGAGGTACAACTCCAGAATTTCGATGAAGTCTGAAACTGCAATTCCAGACTTTGACTTAAACTGGACCAGATTGTAGTCTAGAAGCTGACTTACGCGAATCATTAAGGCCTTTGGATCAAGTGATATAATAAAGATATTTATATTCATTGAAAATACCGTGCTCTGCTTTCGATGAAAGGGCTATAGTTCTGTAACAATGTACTCAGAACACCGAAGGGATATAAGACTGCTGACTTCCAGGACTGTCAGTGATTTTTGAACGAATGAAGCAAGAAGTTTTTGCTGAGCATTGTTTATATTAACCGCGACTCGAAGAGGCATGTCTACTCTGTGGTCTTTCAGAAAAAAAAAAAAAAAATAAAAAAGCTTAATACCAAACGTGTTACTTGACCTAACCTGCAACTTGGGTACAAACAAGGAAAACTCAGCCTTTCAGAATGGCAAAAACTTCCATTTTGTTCTGTTTTAAACTCCCATCAAAAGGTTTGAAGAAACTCGAAACCGCTAGGTCAGACATTTTCCGAAACTCGTTCATTGGCAGAACCCCAAATCTACCCGACTTATCTGTTTCTGGGGTAATTGCGTTTTTTTCTATCAACCCTTTCTTTGCCAATGGAATTTTACGAAAGTTTTTGTAGCTTAATTTAAAAGACGAATCCACTAGCGAAGACATCCTTTGTAATGAAGTAGATACGAGTGCGGTCTTTTGATTAGGATCTGATACAGAAGCTGACACCCCATTTATAGCCGATACTATTAGCGGCGAGATGTTTTGGTGGCGCCCTCCTGTGATTCCCCCTTGTGACGTCATTACCTTGCAAACAACAAGTGCGATGGTGTTTGTTATTAGCATGGTGGAAGCTTGAAATCATTGCGCTCTTAAAGGAGCACTGCCAACACCGTCAAAATTAAAGTTCTTTCATTCCTCTTATTTCCGTCGATGATAAATCCCCTTTCCGACGTCATAGTCAGCGTTCGGCCAATCGTGGAAGGCCGACCCCAGCGACGCTTTCGGTCGCGCACGGGGCTAATATCAAGTCTAGAAGGTTTTACATTTTCACAGAACTGGGGGGGGGGGGGGGGGGGGGGGGGGGGGGGAGGGGGGGGGGGGGGGGCATTGCACAAACATTCCCTGGTAGGTTTTGACAATAGACCTTTTGCGAAATTCCCAAGCGCCAGGGAGCATGCTCCGAGTGTAGTTACACGCGCTGCACGTGCTGGCGTCAGCAGTAGTAGCTTTTCTAAAGCAAATGTCTAAAACAAATGGCATTTGCACGCACGCTTGTTAACGCTTTATTTTGGTGTTTTACTTCGAATCTTTTATACGGGGAAGGCGAGCGCGTGTGGCGCGTGTCCATACATTCCCATCATTCTCCTTGATGCTTGGGTAATTTAGCAATAGGTCTATTTAACCGCAAACGGATTAATCAATAAACAAGTTACCTTTGACAACACTCAAGAAAACGACAGCTTAGATTCAACATTGGAGCGTATTCTTCGT
This sequence comes from Ixodes persulcatus, assembly GCA_013358835.2. Taxonomy (NCBI): domain Eukaryota; kingdom Metazoa; phylum Arthropoda; class Arachnida; order Ixodida; family Ixodidae; genus Ixodes; species Ixodes persulcatus. The sequence goes on from JABSTQ010009375.1 coordinate 174,745, forward strand.
CTCAAGGTTTGAAACGCAACATTGAAGTCCCTTTGTTTTAGTACTTGCCAATGTGTAAAGAGAGGTGAACAATAGAAATTCGCACCAAAGAAGGCTGCCCACAAATTGTCACTTAAGTCCGCACAGTCAGTAGTTGATCCTTGGTGAATGTCCTGTAGTCATTCAGCAACTTGTTCTTGCGATGCCAGCCGACTTGCATAGCGGCGAGAAGCCCCGAGCCCGCCAAACTGCGCGTGCGCAGCCGGCTACGCTCAAACACAGAGCGGCCGCGCATGCGCAGTGGCGATTGTGCCGCTCCGTAGAGCGAAGCCAGCGCACGAAAGCTGTCCACTAAAACTCGCTAATGACTTGCCTGTGCCAAGTGACCTGCTTCATTCATCGATTTGGCACCGTACTCCAACAAAAGATAAACTTTTTGGGGCAGATTCCCGATTGCAACTAGTCAGTGGTCGTTCAAAAAAATACCCTTCGTTTTCCTGCCCTTTCTTTCCATCGGTCTTTTCCTTTCGAAACGCCAGTAGGGATCTCGCTGTATCGTTATCGCGTTTCCTGAATAGAAGCCCCCGCCAGGTGATGCCGACGTCATTAGGCATCAAGTTTCGGAGTGAGGAGAGCCGACATTGATACAAAGGGCCCAACAAGCCTGCTATGGAGTGGCGCCACGTACGATTATCACATCATACGCGCTGTAATTTGTGTCTCAGCCTAAAAGAAGGACGAGTGAAAGCGGCCGCGGCAAACCGCGGCGCATCCTTAGCTATAAACAGAGACATACGCAAAGCAACGGGTCTTTTCCGCAAATGTTGGGCGCCATCTATCGAGAAGCAGGAAAAACTTTTTTGGTGGCCTAACTTGGTTCCGGTTGTGCCCGCTCCAAGCTATGTTGGCTGTCTTAACGCGGTCGGTAAAGCATTTAGCGTTTGTTTTTCCCCTCTCCAACGCGATCGACTTCGTCTCACCTTAGTATGGACTATTGTTAGCCGCGCGTGCTAAAAGCGCGAGCTAGTCGCTTTGAATGAAGCCGCGGCGGCTGCACGAGCGCTCGTGCAGCAAGTGCTCTAGTCAAGGCAGTCAAGGCTGGCCGCTCGCGCTAGCACAGCCTTTGCGGTTAGTCCATGCTAGGGTGAGACGAAGTATAGTTTACATTTGTTTTCAATAAATGCGCTACGGACGACTTCGTCTCTTTTGCCGAGTGAATGAACGACGGACTTCGCCGTGGCGTCCGTCGTGACCGACGACACGATTGAAGCTCTCTTCGATCAATGAGCAAGTACAAAGGGTTACATTAAACGAGGTTTCATGTTATATGGAGTACCGGCAGTAAATTTAGGAAATGTTTGAGACCAAGTTAGGGAAACTGAAGCGGGTCTGTATTTAAGAAAAAACACTTCAATGGCTTTCGTTCGGCCTCCAGGATCACGAATATTGAGATTATTTTTCAATATGGTGCACGGAGGCTGCAGAAATTAATTTTTAAAGTACCGCCGAAGACCCTTCTTCCCGAAGCGTGACGTCACACTCGGAGCTTTCGGAATTTCTCCTCTCGCCCATCTTCAGCTCAACGCCTGTCAAAGCTATGCACGCGCACTCTTGCTATTTGCAAAAAGGTCAGAGTGAGACGTCACGACTGGTATCAGTGCAGAAAAATATACTGGCAAGCTTGCAATAGGTGAGCGGCGTTTAGCTACTTCCGGCTCCTTAGCAAACTTTGCTTAGCTGTTGACAAACGACGACGATGATCTGCAGGCCTGTCCAAGCATGGTTCTGAAAACGACAGTCTGGAGGTTCCAGAATTATGCTCGCACAGGCTTGCAGCTCATTGTCGTCGTTTGTCAACACTGAAACAAGCTTTTCTCAGGAACCGGAAGTTGCCAAACGCCGCTAACCCACTGCACGTTGTTAAGAATGGAACCTTCGGCAACCTTTTCCGAGTTTCAACGCTGCGGAAACGAGTCCCGAAACGAGTCCCGACGTGTTCTGGACTGTCGCCCACCTGTCGAAGTCTGCCCGAAACGAGTCCCGACGTGTTCAAGACCGTCGCCCACCTGTCGTGGTCTGCCCGAAACGAGTCTCAACGCGTCCGTGACGTCAACCGGACGTGTGTGTGTGTGCGTGTGGGTTCGTGCGCTCCGGAAGGGGAGAGAGGCCTGGCCTAACTGCGGAGAACCATGGCTACGACGCACTTCTGGCTACGACGCGGCGGACTTTTCTGCTACGCACTTGGCGGTCGCACCTGCTGCCCTGGCGGAGAGTGAGGGAGAAAACGGACCCTATATAAGGCGGGGCGTGAGGCGGCTCCAGTTGTTCTCTTGGATTTGACGACTGTATCGCTACCATGTAATTAAACCGTTCGTTACGTTACCAATTCTCCCACCTCCACTGGACCCCTGGGTTCTTCACTTCGGGGAATGGTCGTCGTCACGAGCTAGGAAGCCTCCGGACATGCGGCATAAACCCCGCCTCGAACAACTGGTTGGCAGCGGTTGGGATCGGACCATGCGACATCGTGCTACATCTGTGGGTGAGCGTTTGGACTTTGCTTTGAGATTCGCCAGGCTTCAGATTATGGGTAATTAATTTTGAACTGCTGGGAATCCTTAGTGTTTGACTCGTGCGCTAGGTTTGTGTACGACCTCGCGACAAGTTTTATAGCAAAGCCAAAGCTAAAGAGCAGCGATCATGGATCTGATGAGGTTACTGAGAACACATTTACTCTGTTTATGTGAAGAATTGGGTGTGGAGGTGGAGCAAAAGATGAAGAAATCTGAGATCAGTAAAGCGATTTCAGAGAGCGCGGAAGCAGAGGAAATTGCGTGGGAACTGCTTCAGAACGCTAAGAGTGAAGCTGCAGCAAGAGAGGAACGAGAGCGAGAACAGGCTGCAGCGAAAGAGGAACAGGCTGCAGCGAAAGAGGAACGAGAGCAAGCTGCAGCTAGAGAGGAACGAGCACAGGCTGCAGCGAGAGAGGAACGAGACCAGGAGCGAGCGCTGAAAAGGCTAGAGCTCGAAATTGAACAACAGCGATTAAACTCTCAGAACAGTAGAGTTGGGGCTCCAGTACGAGCAAGTGAGACCGAGTCGTATCAAATGAAGAAGCTCATGCAGCCGTTTAAAGTTGGGGAAGACGTGGGCCTATTCTTAGTTAACTTTGAGAGGACATGTGAGAAGTTGAGCTTCGCCCCAGAAACGTGGCCGCAACGGCTTTTGACTCTGTTGCCCTGTGAGGCTGCAGAGGTTGTCGCGCGCCTTAGTGCTGGAGACGCGGACGACTACGACAAGGTGAAGTCCAGCCTTTTGAAGCGGTACCGCCTTTCTGCCGAGGCGTTCCGTCAAAGGTTTAGAAACGCATCCAAAAAGAGCAGCGAGGGCTACTCGGAATTCGCGTACGGGCTTAAAACCAACCTGATAGAATGGTTGAAGAGCGAGGAAGTGTACGAAAGCCGAGACAAGGTAGTCGAGTGTGTGTGCCTCGAACAGTTCTTTCGTAGCATTCCGCAGTCAGTCAAGCTCTGGGTGCAGGACAGGGTGGGAGTCAACTCTGTCGAAAGGGCCGCTGAGCTAGCCGAAGAGTACGCAACGCGTAGAAAGCTGAGCGGAGAGGAAAGCGAATCCGGCCGAAGCGATCAGCGCAAGACCTTCCGACAGGGAAATGACTCGCGAGAAAACGGGCCCGAGAAGCCCGAAGCAGGACAAAAGGTCCCAGACAAGAGCGCAGAACACTCGAACGGAGACGAGGCGCGGAAAAGCCCAACTGGGCAGTTCGAGGCAAGGAAGCCGTTCCTGTGCTACAACTGTCAGGAGCCGGGACACACAGCGGCCAGATGTAAGAAACCGCGGGTTGTGTTCTCGTACGTGAACGGTAGTGACAGGGACCTGAAGCTTCTTCGTCCCTATCTTCACGAGCTCCAGGTAAACGGAAAGCCGTGCAGGGTGCTTCGGGACAGTGCAGCGACGATGGACGTTGTTCATCCGTCGTATGTAACGACATCCGATTTTACCGGAAAGGTAGTTTGGATCAAGCAGCTGCTCGAAAAGCACAGTGTCTGTCTGCCTATGGCGACAGTAAGGATAACTGGCCCGTTCGGAGAGCTAGTGACAGAGGCGGCTGTCTCGCAAACAGTCCCGTTGGAGTATCCTTATTTGTTTTCTAACCGGTCAGATTTCCTGCTGCGCGAAAGGGGTCAACAACTGGGAAAAGGGCTAGTTCAGTCGTGTACGAGGTCCAAATCGCGTCAGGTCGCCCCTTTGTTGACGAGGGATCCAGAGCCAGAGGCAGCTGACGGGGAGCAAGCACTCCCAGAGTTGGACGCAGAAAACCGGGATGAGAGGGACCAGGTTGTAGAACAGCCTGACCTCGTAGCACTTGGAAGCGTACGCCGTCCCAACGCGCCGGCGGAGGAAGAGGGGATCCGTGAAAGATCTCTCGTAGCTCCGGCGTCACGTAACTTTGGTCCTCTGCTACGAGTAGACAGAGTGTCTTTGACAGTCGAGCAGAAGAACGACCCTAGTGTGTCAGGGTTTCGCGGTACAGCTCAGGAGATTGCTAGGACCAATGTGACGGGGCATGAAAAAGGCGGATTGTTTTATCGGCGCTATAAAGACCGCATTTTCACGTCTAGAAATCACGTGAAAATCGATCACTACGACTTTAGCGTAAGAAAAAGGAAAGGCAAATTTAACGGCAATGCCGATGGGTTGAGCAGATTTTTCTGATATCACCAAAACAGTAGGGATGATCTCAGAGGTTTTCGTCATCCACGGGAATGAGGATCAAAGTGGGGGCACTTTGCCCAAAATGACCTCACAAATTGCGAAGGGTTTTGTCTTTTGTATTTTCTTCTTAGTGACCTCGTTGGAAAAATGAGTTTTTTTGGCGACAGGGGGTCTCGATACCCGGAATTGTACCAAATTTTGGTAATCCGTAATCCAGTCTGGCGGGTCTTTGGCGAATTCCGAGCGTTTGACTGCGGTGTGGCGTGGTGTTGTGGGGGACGTTTCCGCTGATGCCTCCGTTGTGAGAGGTTTGGGAGTTTGTTTGGTGCTTGCAGCGTCTTCTCAAGGCCTACTCCAAGCCCACCTCTTCAGGCCAGCGATTGTACCACCGGCCATTCGAGGTTTCCCTGGCCCCGGAGGGGCTGTTAAGAATGGAACCTTCGGCAACCTTTTCCGAGTTTCAACGCTGCGGAAACGAGTCCCGAAACGAGTCCCGACGTGTTCTGGACTGTCGCCCACCTGTCGAAGTCTGCCCGAAACGAGTCCCGACGTGTTCAAGACCGTCGCCCACCTGTCGTGGTCTGCCCGAAACGAGTCTCAACGCGTCCGTGACGTCAACGGGACGTGTGTGTGTGTGCGTGTGGGTTCGTGCGCTCCGGAAGGGGAGAGAGGCCTGGCCTAACTGCGGAGAACCATGGCTACGACGCACTTCTGGCTACGACGCGGCGGACTTTTCTGCTACGCACTTGGCGGTCGCACCTGCTGCCCTGGCGGAGAGTGAGGGAGAAAACGGACCCTATATAAGGCGGGGCGTGAGGCGGCTCCAGTTGTTCTCTTGGATTTGACGACTGTATCGCTACCATGTTCGTTACGTTACCAATTCTCCCACCTCCACTGGACCCCTGGGTTCTTCACTTCGGGGAATGGTCGTCGTCACGAGCCAGGAAGCCTCCGGACGTGCGGCCTAAACCCCGCCTCGAACAACGTGCTGCCCACACGAGCGGCACGCGCTTGGTGTCCCAAAAATTCTAGTATGACGTCACGACTGGTCGGGGGTTTTTCTCGTTTTCTCACGGTTAGTTACATCTTCTGGGAAAGTGAACGCGATATTAAGATTCACGGGATAAAAATACGCCAGAATTCACCTCTAGCTCGTTTTTTTTTCAAGAAGTGTTTTAGCTTCCCTATAACCACGAGAGCAGCTGATGCGGTTGTGGAGAGAAACAGCCGCTCCCATTTCTTTCCGGGTGTGCAGATGGCAAAACACTGAGCAGCATAGCCGCTTTACCTCAATGCTTTCAATTATTTGGTAACCGTGGGCAATTCCAATGTTTACAACAACCAAAAAGCAGACAGCCGGCTTGCGTAGCAACGCCAGATCGCCACTTTAGCAAGCAAAAAAGTGCGCCAGTCAAACGCACCGTCATTGAAACGCGAACTCCTAAGCGTTCGCTCTGCGTGGCACATAAGCAGACATGTACAAGTTACCAAAAAAAAGTAATTAAGCTAAGTTACAGAGTATTGGCCTTAAAAGTAATTTGAGTGGTGTAGAAATTACTCAAATGGAGAGTTACTGAGTAAATTACTAACTACCGTAAAAAGGTAGCGAATTACTTTTGAAGTTACTTTTATAATTTTTTATGGTAAAAAAGTGCATAGGTTTTGATCCTTTAGGAAAATTCTGCTAGACAAATATAATGCCGCTTGTGTTTTCACAGAAATGCTTTAATACCTGTTTCTGCTTCTGCGTGCTTAATTGTTTTGTACTTCTTTGGATTTCGGTCAATAATGTACTGCGGTTGTAACATTTCTACTTTGAGGTTTAGCACTTTCCTGAGCTTGATTTTGCGGATAGTGTTTGCTTGTTTACAATGTTGATAAAGTACATCTAAAAAGTACTTGAAGTAAAGTACAAAGTAAATGAGAGGTTATGTACTTCAAGTAAAGTAGTATGTACACCGGGTGCAATGTGCTTGAAGAAGTAAAGTACTATAAATACAATGTACTTTCAAGGTAAAGTACAAGTACTTTTTAACACAAACTTTCATGATGCCCTTTCATCCCCTATACAGTATTTGTTTTAAAAATAATCAAATGTGCATCACTTTTTTTCTTTTGGAAATGGCAGCAAATATAGGATAAAGTGAAATCGCCACATAGAAGTTGTTTTACTCTAGCTGACGATCTACTCAACAGAAAAAAACTTATAAGGCTTTTAGTTGTACCGGTCTAATAGCCGCCATTACTTCACCCAGAGAAATGACCAGATGACTTCTCGAGAGATAACAGCGGGTTTTCGCATGACGATACGCCATTTTTTGTCTTTCAAATTCGGGGAATCTATTTTGAGGTTGTACTTTCATCGGAGAGTACCAACAAAAATATTTTAGTAAAGTACAACTTACAAGCACATGTCCAAAGAACGTACTTCAAGTTTATTATTATTACTTTTTTATGTAAAAACGTTGGGGGAATTACTAAGGTCTCTCGAACGATCTTCAAATCTTTAAAGACTTGCATATTTGAGTTTTGGGAGGAAAGGCAGTGCAAAGAGGCCACATTTGCGTTGCCTATCAGCACGCGATTCTTCAAATACAGCGCAAACTACGGAAGCACCAGATGAGCTTCAGAGCGGGTGCTACATTTTGTGGCCTCCTTTGAGTGAGGATGCAGTGTGTGCACCTCCTGTAGTGGGCGAGAGTTCCTGCGTTAAGGAGAAGCGGGTACAAGCCCTTTTTTCAAATGCGTCAAGTCTTCTTGAGCTTCGGGACACAAAGACAACAGTCTTCGGCGCTCATCCCGCATTTAGTTGGCCTCACTTGCGATGCGTCTGTCCGCTCCCCGCACCTCGTAGCAAGGTCGTTGCGATGGGGGGCTCGTGAAAATTTTAGGGGATTTCGGACCCTCCAAATTTCTCCCCCCCCCCTTTTCCTGCCTACGCCACATGCTTACCCCTCTATGCAAATATCAGCTGATCTACCAACATATTGTTTCTTTTACTTCGAAGCTGTATACCTCTACCAGCCAAGGAAATTTTCGTGTCGTCGTTTTCAGCAAAAAGCTCCCGGCGAACAATTGAAGGCAAAAACAGCATATCTCCTTTGAAATCAGGCAAGCTCAGTATTCGTTTCAATAAAGAAAACCACAAAACAAGCATCAAAACCACATGATGGATGATAAGGCGCGTGTGACTAATAGCAACACCCACTCACGCGTTCCGGTAAAGATTAGTTTTGCAGCTGCTTCGAAAGGGGTTGACGTCATTTGAAGCCCTCGTGTGAAGTGCAAAAAGCTGCCGCGGCGACGGCAGCTTGCGACGTGGGGAGTGACGTCACTAGGCTTTCATGTATATACAAGAAGAACCCGCCTATACCCCGTTTCACCTTACGTCCGGAGTCAGCGGATGCTACGAGCTTTCTTAGCCAATCCCGTTCTGTGGACGTGGCCCGTGATACGCTTTCCGCGCGTCACTGTGCCCCCTCTCTAAGGTCACATGACACTGACGCGGCCTCCGATTGGCTCCGATGGCTCGTAACATCCACTGCTCTTAAAGGTAAGATGAAACGGAGTATAGCAACTGATTTCTTTGTTGCTGCAGCACCGCGATGAATAGGCCAAGCATATTTAGGACTCCCGAGGAGCAGCGTGAATAATAGGAGCGGCAAAGGGAAAAGAAAGGGCAATACGACCAGCGGCGGCGTGCTGCGACCGGCGGCGGCATCTCGTATAGTGCAGTCGGCAATCGTTGCAGGTGGTACCACAGCTTCGCTGACCAACCACCTACACAGCGTGGACTGGAGCCCCCATTTTTTTGTGTAGGAATGTTTGTTGATAAGCGAGCCTACCACTAAAATTCGAAAGTAATTTGTAATTTGAGTAGACGTTACTCGGAAAAAAGTAATTAAACTAACTATTAATTAGCAAAATAAAAATGTAATTAGAAGTTACTACACTACTGAGAAAAGTAGTTAAACTACAGTAACTTGAGTAGAGTAGTGTAACTACGTACAAGTCTGCACATAAGCAACATGACAGCATACCTAACCAATCTGCTGTCTGGTATTTACTAGGGGTGTGCGAATATTCGACATTTTCGAATAACGAATCGAATATTACTCTATTCGATTTGCTAATCGAATCGAATAATAATTTTCTAAAGTTTCGAATATTTTTCGAATAATTTCCGAATAGTCGTTACGGTGTCGCGCCGCGAAATTCCCTTCACAGGCGTCCCACAACGCCCCGGCACGCCTGCCAAACGCGCCCGCAAGATGGCAATACGTACCCTCTTCTCCTAGACAATGATTATCATCATCGGCAGCAGCAGTTTTTCTCTATACGTACGTTGCTGTTGCCTCCATTAGGGACCACTGTGTTAAGTATAACCCGCATGAAAGCGATTCGCCAAGAGACGAGACAGGCGACGTCGATCCGCTTCGCTGTCGCTCGGTCAGTCGCGCGATGAGGCAAGCCGCATGAAAGTAGCGTGAGCAAGCGACCAAGGCGATGAGGACGTTTTCTAGGAAACACCGAGCGACGCGACGAGCGACAGTGAGAAATCTCCGTCGCTCGCTGCTGACTGTGGTCACTCGCTAAATCGCTTACATGCGGTTCAGTCTTTAGGGACCGCTTTCGCACAAGACTACTCGTGCACGCTTTCGGAAAGCGTGTCGTAGAGACGTTTCAGAACTTGCAATGGTACCGCCGCTCTGTATGAGCGAGGTAGAAGTGGTAGAAGAGGGAAGATGTTCGAAGAGAATGCGCAGTAGAATGTGGAAGTTTTTAGGCCGCTCCCATGCAACCAATTGCAGAAGCCACAACAGCTGCTTGTGTCGAGTCTTTCCCAAAACTTTCCATGGTTGTTCCACTTGTTCAGTGTGTGAAGATGTTGCTTTTTGAGGGCGCAAGTGGAACAAGACAATGCGTTTTCCTAGAATCTTCTCAAATCAGTGAAAACAAAGTTCCTGGACGTAAGCACACAGGCGCATCACGCCCTTGCCACCCTTTTTGATCCTCGATTCAAGGACCTCTGCTAATACAAGGAATAAAAAGAGAATGTAGAGTTCCTACTAAGTACGTTGCTTCAAGATGTACCAGGCTCAAGCGAACTCTGATTTTATGTTCAGTATCCGTGTGAACCGTGATATTATGTTTAGCATTCTAATAGTTTAGTAGCTTTTGTCTCTATTTAATTATATATCGTTGAACTCTAGTCATTATCATCTAGTCGCGTTTTTACAATAATTTTAAGAAACATTTTGGAACATTAAAATAATTTTATAATATCTTTGCTCTTCTTTAGTAGCTGTCTACTTACTATTCGGAAACTATTCGAAAATTATTCGATTCGTATTCGTATTCGATTCGGTAACACAATTATTCGATTCGTATTCGATTCGGTTTCAAAAATCACTATTCGCACACCCCTATTATTTACACACCGATAAAAAATAAAGTAACAAAAACATGACATTTTTTTGAAGTGGCAAGTGCAATCACGGGAGCTGACTTGATTTGCACACCAATAAGAAATAAGGAAACGAAAGCACGAACCCGAAGTGGCAACTGCCTTTACGAGCCGTCCGCATTGTTTCCCCGGATCGCCCGAATCCACAGCTACCGCTACGCCGGGTGCAGGCTCATAGAAGAAAACCTGAAGAAACTTAAACCGCGACAACGCTTGCTGTGGCTGCTGAAGCCGACAAGGGAACAGAGTTGGGGCACGTCGGAGAACTTGGAAACGCGCGACCACCGCGGCTTCCCACACTCATCGCCATCGAAAATGGCGGACTCTTGTCTTCTCCTGCTGCGAATGCGCCGTTGGAAACACCACAAAAGTCCCATTGCGAGTCAAGGATGCGCATACGTAGAACCCTCCGCGAATATCACACTCCCGACCAGCAATTGCCCTGCGTGTGCGCAAAGCTTCTCAGCTCTCGTGTCGGGTAACGTGTCGCGCGGTGAAGAGGCACAAAAAAAACAATGCCAGGTTGCGACACGGGAGCTCAACTTCAATATTTGTTCTCTCGATTTAGAAAACAACTATTGTTATTAAGCTTACAGAACTGAAAGGCAATAAACTATTCTTCTGAAGTCGTTACTTTTTTATATTTCTGCTTGGACCACCTCAGGGTATAATAAACGGCTCTTTAGGCATCAAAACGGACCTTTTCACAACTTTTTTTTTTTTGTGTCAAGTATCTTGTAGTAAGGTTTCAAACCTTTTTTATTATTTTTATTAGGTCTACAAGGCTCCCAATAAAAAATGTTATAATTGCTAGACGCAAAGCGATAATGAAACAAAAAATAGAGAAAATTGTTCATATCTGTGCATTTTGTTGAATCTTTAACAAATATTTTAACATTAAAAATTGCATAATTATCGCAACATAGACAGCTAAAACTCGTTGGAATTTCATAACAAAAATTGTGAATTATTTTTAAAAAGTATGATTTTTACTCAATTATTGCTAGATACGCCCAATAAAAAAAAAAGCTTAAAACATACGTTTACGCCACGAAAGAAAAAGAATCGGCGGAAATATTTTAGGAAAAGGTTAAGGACCTTGGGCCAAAAAGTCACGAATTTTCTTTTAAAAATCGGAAATAGTCGAGGGAAACGTCTGGGACGTTTGGCGTGGACTGATCCATTTATGGCTACTTCGCGCATTAAAGTTTAATATAATTTTTAGTTCGTGATCCTGAAAATAAAAAAAAAAACACGATTCGATTTTTGTTTTTCTGTCTCAAATAATTTTTGTTTCGCTCTGCTCTTTATTTAGGGTCAGACATTTCAGTGTTGGCTAAATTGTGTCTGCGAGAAATGTGTTGTCTGGGAGCGGTGAATGTTGTTTTTTGCTCTTGTAGGAAGTGTAGTAAAATATATTTTGCCAGGGTTTCCGACAACCAGCTACTCGAGCTTCTGACAACTTTAATAAGGCTTGGTCACCACAACAGTATTCTCCGTTCACCCCTAAGCTGAGACTGCGGTGGACGCTACGAGAGCGTTGGACCAATCATACGTCGATCCTTGACCACGTGATCACGCTCTCGCCCGCATCCTCGCGAGGAGAGCAGGGAGAGTTAGGTCAGGTGATGAAAGGGAGGCTGTTGATTAGTCCGGCGAAAGCGTAGCTCCACTCAGCTAAGGGCTGAATGGAGGATAGATCCTACAGAACTTTGCATGGTCCGATTCAGCGGCCTTACCTCACGGGTTCATGGTGCAGGCAACGCTCAAAAACAAGCCTCAGCGGAGATAAGATCTGTCCCGCGGCAATGGAATAGAAGACGGTGCAAAATTCTTTCGCATTTCAACGACAATATGCACAGCAATTTCCGCAACAATTTTTTTTTTTTTTTTTCTAGCAAGTAAGAGATCAGGAGCCACTGGAAACATAGAGCGTTTACTCAAACTTTGTATTTGGGGAAGGGGGGAAGGGGCTGTTGTATTCATCATGGTAAAGAGGAATCGCATAGGCGTGCATGACGACAGATGTATGTTTGCCTATACTGGAGTTTCTTGCCGGTGTCACGTGCATCAAGAAAGGGCAGCGCCAGGTCGCAGAAGCAGTACTGTTTCTGCAAAGGCATCAGGGATGATGAATGCCATTTGAACTACATAAATATTCAATTTTATTTTCTGCCGAAAGTGACGAGCTTGACGATGGGAAGATGGATCTCGCTCTGCACGTGTGCCCAATGGCACAAAAACAAAATGCTGGGTAAAGTGTTGCGTTGAAAAAAAAAACAACAACATGGGCTACCAAACGCAATGCACGCTAGCATATGGCTCTGGAAAATGTTATTTTCCCCACGAAAGCGGGTAAGGAATGCACTCTAAAAAGCTGAGAGAGATTTTTACGCCATCTCGAAATTTGCATATTTATCCTTGTCCTCTGCCTGTCCATTGGTGACATACTCTTGGAGCTCCGTCGCAGGCGCCGGTTTTGAGGGTAGTCCCTCCTTCGGGATTGCCGTTATGTTGAGGAAGTCGCCGGTGTCCATGCTCAGTGTCATGCGCATATCCGAAAGACAGCTGTCATCCCCTGAAAGCGAAAGCGTCAGCGAAACGAGGTGTTGGACAGACTGTTTATCAAAACGTGAGCCAAATCGTTCCTGCGAAAAATACGCAGTGCACGGGAAAAAAGGTTAAAGGAACCATGAAACGTTTTTGAAATCGAATTTCATCTACCGCGTTGACGTTACATGCTCAGCTTTATCGGATGTTAACATTAGTAGTGTATATGGTGTTTTTAATCTACTCCTGAAGCTCGATTGTAAAAATAGCAAAGTAGTAAGCGGGGCTAGTTGGTAAGCATAAAACATGATGATGGACCGCGCACGTATAGACAGAACAGACGAGGTAAGAAGAGAACAGAAGAGAAGCGCGTGCTCACAACTGAAATGTATTGCGTGAAGTAAAGGAAGATGAAGCAAGATTACAGAGACACCGGTACTTGGACATACAAACCCACGAGATGCGCGAGGCGTATGCCATTATGGGTTTAGGCAATAACTGCGTTAGTTAGCCGTCGGTTGCGCTAAGCGAAAAAGAAGTTGCCTTTTTGCGGTCTTTGGGTGTGACCAACGTTACTATACTCCGTTTCACCTTATGTTGTACCGCACCGAAGGCTAGACGCGCGAGATCATATATTTGACAGCTGCCCTTAATGCACGAGAGCTTCTGCCGCCGAGATGTGCCCTTAAGCAAGGAGCTCGCGCTTGTAGCGTTTCCTGCGGTACATCATAAGGTGAAACTGAGTATAGATCAGCTCAGTTGACAAGCTCCGCATTTGCCGCGCTTCGAAAAGCCGGCCCCCTCCGTTCGCGAGAGCGTGGTGGCGCTGTCGTCGCAGCCCGCCCGGTCGGCCGGCCAAGCTCTGGGCAAGCTCGCGACGCTGGCTTTTCATCGCGAAATCAGGCGGTCGGCGGCACGTCGGTGGCCCTTTCACACTACGTTTTAAGAAATAGACTCTGCAAGTAGATTCTGCTACAATCACGATTGTAATTATGCACGCTATGACGATTTCTTCTATTTTTACTCTATAATTCATAGGATAGCAGGATGGCTGCCTAGCTTTGTGTCTGGCTTCCGAGTGCGATTCTATGTTCGTGTAATATCAAATGGTAACGAGATCTATGACCAGCATCCACAAGCAGGGGCTCGCGTGCGCTGTTAGCGCCGTATGCAGTTCTCGAGAAACGCGGCCACTTGGAAAACGAACAAAATGCGTTTTCTGCCTTTTATTTGTTACCACAACAAATCTTCGGCAAGGCTAAAATTGCAGATGAATACTGTGCAACGTTTATTTCTTTTTGCATGAACAAAATTGCGAGCAGAATGCAAAACACCAAGTCTGAAAATACCTGTAGTTGGCGACCACAGGACCCAAGCTTTCTTTTGCTACTGCCACTTTCTCCGTAATTTCTCGATTGATGTATCTCGCGTAGAAGAGCATTTGCGTTACAACGAAGAGGCATTGTAGTTTTCAAAAGTGGTCTAAAACGTCTATTTTGGCTTGAAATAGATCGCAGAAACGTCGCGAGACCAATAAAACAACATTATCATTTATAGACAACTGCAACGTTAAGAAAATAGTAGTTAACATAAAGCAAATTTAAATTAAAGCGCGCTTATAAACACGTAAACAAGCATGTTCCTGTCAAGCACTTGGACATGCATACGCTTACACGAATGAACTCGTTTCACATAGTCAACGAGGGTGTCTCACAATTCGTGCACTGTTGCCGCGAAGCTGTAGCAGGTACTGTAAAATAAGGGTTCTAATATCTATCGCACGTTCACACGTAAATCTCGAAATATACACACACGAATCCGCGCCGATCAGCTGATCGGAAGTGATGTCTTGAAATTCTTACCCCTCAGTCACACGTCTCCGAAATGGCACGCACACGCAAGGGAGCGAGGTAGTCACACACGTAAAGAACACACGAGAGGAATAACTCAGTTGTTTTCACCAGTAGCAGGCCTCGACGTAGCCGAATACAAATACAAAAACCGCCCGATTCTTTCAAATGACGAAGACGTTTTCAAATTGTCATTCCTTCCTAATGCGGCTTTGATATGTATGCAGCTGTTTAGGCTTGAACTTCTGACACAAACACAGAACACCAGAAGAGGGAAGTCCACGGTATTTCAGCCCGCAAACGACCAAAACACAACGGTCCATGTGCCGGAAACCACAAGCGATAGACGCAGCCATTTCTCCGAGCTGCTTGCATTGGTGCCGAATGTCGGAAAACTGCCAAAACTAACAAGGCCCGGCGGGCGTAAATTTAGCTCAAAAGTCCGAGGAAATGTTGTCTCAATCCGGGCATTATCACACTGGCAACAGTCCTCAGTAATACACTTTGTGAACCTACACGAAAACGATGTTTAATGGCGATTCCACGGGTCAGACCCAACGTTGGTCAGACCGAACGGGTCGGGCGGGCTTGGATACGAGCGCCACTACGCGGCAGTGAATGGCAGCGCGTCACTTTTTTCTCGGAGCTTGTCAACTTCTCGGATCCAGTAACGTTGTGTGTGACTGATTTGTATGCCCACGTGTCAATGCCTCTATCATCTTGCTTCATCTTCCTTTCCTTCACGCAATACACTTCAGCTGTGAGTATACGCGCTTCTCTTCCGTTCTCTTCTTACCTCGTCTGTTCTGTTTATATGTGCGCGGTCTATCATCATGTATAAGAATAGCCCTGGTCCTGATGGGACCCCCAATTCTTTTCTTCACCTGTATCCACTTTGGACCTCAAAGTACTTATATGTAATTTTTGAGAAATCTATTTCCAGTGGAACGTTCCTACCTCGCCTATGGAATCAAACTAAAATTATTCCCCCGTTTAAATCTGGTACGAAGTGACTAGTTACTAACTTTAGACCAATTTCATTGACATCATGTTCTTTCAAGGTTCTTGAACACATAGTCCATAAACATATATCTTAGTGCCTCGAGGCTAATTCAATTCTCTGTCCCCAACAACATGGCTTTCGTCCTGTCTAGTCTACCTCTACCCAGCTACTAGAATTTACCCACGACATTGCTTTTCCCTTAGATCAGCGGTTCTCAAATGGGGGTCCGCGGACCCTTTGGGGTCCCCGAAGGCATTCTAGGGGCCCGCGAAGCCATGCCTCATCAGTCAAGTTCGGCAATAAAAGTTGTCTTTTCTTCAGGTCGAAAAGAAATGTTTCAGATTTCAGGCAAATTTTCTCGCGTGAGCGTCAATAATGAGAGGTCTACTTCACACTAGCCTTTAGCTATATCCATTGATTAAATGAGTATTATATTAAACCTATACCTTTCCTCTCCTCTCACCACGAACAGGGTCCTCCATCATCTCCGCCGATCCGCAAGGGGTCCGCGAAACATTGATGGTTGAGAACCACTGCCTTAGATAAAAGAGGGCAACTAGATGCCATCTTTATTGACTATTCAAAGGCTACCGATAACGTGTCACATTCTAAGCTTCTTCAAAAACAGCAAATGATAATAAAAAACACATTACAAATAATTGGATCGCTGATTACCTAAACGATATATCCCAGTTTGTTTCATATGTGGATATTTATTCTACTCGGTGGGCTCTGGTGTGCCGCAGGGTTCGGTTTTAGGACCAGTTTTGTTTCTACTTTATAATATTGACGTCGGTGACCATACTCCTGTTAAGATTCGCCTTTATGCTGATGGTTGCGTCTTATACAACAAAATCAGTTCCGTAGATGATCACGCCATGCTAAATGACTCATTTATCACTTGTTAATCGGAGCCAGAAATGGTACATGGAAATGTACTTTGAAAATCTGTGTTCATGACGTTCACTAACAAGAAGACACCGTCTGTTTTAGTTATGGTATAAGTAATATAATTCTGCGCGAGGTGTGCGAGTGAAGGCATTTGGGAATTTTATTTGCTCCAAGTCTTAAAGGAGACAGGCACATTAATTCTATCTGATCTCGCGCTTTGCGAATATTGGGTTGTGTTAAAAGGACTTTGAAACCTTCAGCTAGGGAAGTTAAAATAACTATGTACAAGGCCCCAATTAGACTGATTTTAGAATATGGCTGTGCGGTATGGGACCCGTATTAAAGGGAGATATCAAGCTGCTTGACGCAATACAAGCTAAGGCAACCAGATTCCTTATTAATCGATATTATCGTACATTTTCTCCTACATTGCAATGCCAGACATTGGACTTGAAGCCTTATGTTCGAGACGTGTTGTAGAACGACTATAAACCTGCTACACAAAATAGTAAAAAAGACCAGTGTAGTTATTCGTGAAAAATATATTGCTTTCATTACTCAATCAAGTACTCGTAGCTTACATCCTCTAAACATTTTTTAACGTATACATGCCACATCAATAGTTTTAAATATTCCCTTTTTGACGAGGACTATCGATACTTGGAACAGCATTAATAGAGCTATATTCATTGACTTGAACTTGAGAAATGTATATTAGGAGTGCACTAGGTTATTGTTAGTATGTGTTGTTTTTTAACTCATTTTTAACCGTTGGCAATGTACTTTTTTATTTTTTATAGGGTGCGTACTTTGTACATGGTTATGTTGTATTGGCGTGGAATGTATGTATTCGTTTCCTCTCCTGTAATGACCATCTTGAAGGTCTCAGTATTTCGAAATAAGTAAATAAATAAATAAATAAACGGCCCATTTGAGACAATTAATAACGTCCGGTATTATTCGTTTATTAATTACTTTGAGCAATGAACTTTTTTTTAATTAGTAAATTTAATGGTATAGTTTCAAATAGAAACTTGCTGAGGAGCATCGAAACCTACTAGACCAACTTATTTTAGGAATTCATGGAGGCACGTGCAGCATTTTACTGCGGTCCCCCCAAAAAACGCTTAATTCGGAC
The DNA here is from genome assembly GCA_013358835.2 of Ixodes persulcatus. Taxonomy (NCBI): domain Eukaryota; kingdom Metazoa; phylum Arthropoda; class Arachnida; order Ixodida; family Ixodidae; genus Ixodes; species Ixodes persulcatus. The sequence goes on from JABSTQ010009375.1 coordinate 192,357, forward strand.
GCGTTTCTAGGTTTCGGTTTCCTATCGGAGCGCATCTTTCCACCAGCGGTCCTGCACCCCGTGGGTAAAACGCGCAGCTACCATTTCGCCTTCCTCGTAGGAGGGAAGGAAGCACGATGCAAGAAGAGAGAGGTGTCTGAACGGGCACCGTCTCTCCACGGAGCAAGTGTGTCGAAGATTCGCTACCATTTCTGACAAACGCCGGGAGATGGTGCAGCAGGAGAGGAGCTCGAGGAACCGTTCTTATTCGCCCAGACGCCACACAGGACAGGGCGTAACTTGCAACTTCAGTTGCAAGTTACGCCCTGTCCTGTGTGCCTCACTTCTCTGTCCTTGTCCCTTTGGCGTATTTCCCGCCATGTATCAGAACCAACTAGCTCAACTCGCAGTCCTAATACAGTTCACCTGAGAGTTAATATAGTCAGTGTGAATCAGCTAAGCAAATGACCATCGCAAAAAGAGAAAAAAAAAAGGCACGCCAGCAAAAATGACTGTTTCTAATAACTGAAGTGAGCTTGTTTGTTAGGGCATATTTTCTCAAAACAAGGGCGGGGTTTGGACACTGCAAATCTCAGTTCCGGCTCAATGTTGACCTGCCGTCTGTACTTTGGTCCAATGAAGGCTATCGCAGAGAAGCCGAGGTCACCTTTTTCACATTCCCGAGCCGCCTAGCTGACCTTGGGGTCGCGACCCACTTTGGGAAACACTTGCATAAGTTACATAGTCTAGTGGTAAAACTATTCCAGGAAAAGGGCCCAAGCAAATATAAGCTAGAGTGGCCATTTAAAATCTGAGCATGGAATTTCGGAGTATAGCTCTAGGTGTCCCCAAAAAGTTTATACTATGGGGTGTTTCCACGACAGATCGTGCAATGATGGTCAGTCGTATTTTTTTTTATATATATGTAAAAACATATATGTTAAAGTCATATTCTTGGGAGGTGCATTCAGCTATATGCGAACGCTTTAGCTAAAGTTCTTCCGGAGATGCAAAATTTCTAAGCTCCAGGCGTGTCGATTTCCAAGGTTTCGCTATGGTAATTTGCATAGCCGTCAATTTCACACCGAAGTAGTACGTAGCACGTAGTAATAATTTTTTTCATCTCATTTTATAAAAGCTCTGCGACGTGTAGAGAATATTAAAAATCGCAATTAAAGATTTCTTTGCAAAAACACTTAGGAAACACGTCAAATAAATACGTTTAGAGACACATTCCAAACTTATTTACCAACGAATCACTTCAAATTAAACGAGGCAAAATATATAAAAAGGATCACCTTTCAATGCGTTTTACGAATATATAAGGAAACTATGCTTAGCCATTATTGTAGTTTTGTTATTTATGCAGAAATGCAACCCATTTCTCTAAATGTTGCAAAATTGCACGTCAATATTATGTGGGTCGCCTGTCAATACCGCCTGATCAGGCCGAGTTCCACTCGCTCCGAGGACGTCATACGAGAAGGCGCTATCATCAAGAAAGGTTTTATCGATACTCAAGGTTAATGCTGAGGAGTACCAAGGCTGCCGTGTAGTCCGGGTCTCTGTTTGGAGTAGCTGCCCGGCACCGGCTCTTCTGTACATATCTGCCTTGGAACTGCACGTGTACTCGCCAGTCACGAGCCTCGCCCTTTTTCTCCTTCTTTCTCTTTCTTCCACAATTAAAAGAAAAATTCCTCTTTTTATATTCGTTAAGCTCTCCTTAACCACTTACAGTGACTTGAACTAACGGGTGGTGGCAAAACATTGAGTAACATATGACCTCCTAACAAACAACAAACCTCCACTCAAATTGAGCTAGGTTGTCTTCGTTATAGGGGCTTGGCCGCACGACGTCGGCTAAAAAGGGACATTTTCAAGAAGCGACAAAGGCTGCCCAGTGGTGCTGCTCTATGATATGGTGTAAAAAGTGATGGTTTTCTTAGTTTAACTTTATATTCATGTTTACTTGCGTTGCCTCCTTAACCCGCCCCCCTTTTTCTTTTTTTTTTTTTGAAAACACGTTTAAATTTAGTGTGTTTCACGGAGCGCCGTAAAAGGCTGCGCATTCCTCAAATCTCTATAGTATGGGTGGATTAAAGGCCGACGTACACTTCGCGCTTTCCACTTTTGCCCACCACCTTCTTTCCTATATCCTCTCCACGTTTTAGCTTGCCCCAACCTGGCTCCCCTTCGCAGCTTAGAAGAGGGGAGCGCTGAGAGGATTATCTTCCCTGCAGAAAACCGAGGTTGTATGTCGGCCTTTAAGTAGTTTTCAGTTACTCCCACCACGTTTGTAACTGAAATGGTACCTTTAAATTTAATAATTATAGACTAAATTACCAACAGTAATTATTCACCTAATTATATCAAACACTTCTTTTTTCCTGAATTTGCCCTTTGGCAGAAACAAGTATAACATCAATAATTTTTCCGTGCGATGCATACTTTTCACAGGAACGATTTGGCCCGCGTTTTCTGAAACACCGTGCATATATATATAGCTGAGCGCTTCTCCAAAGGACATCTTTCATACAGTATATATTTTACCGAAATATACAAAATATGACTAGGACCATCACTGTTTCAACTGACACGGAAGCACCCAACAACAAAAGCCTTGTGGTAATCAAGTTTTATCTACATTCCATTGGGTACGCACGCATACTTAGAAATGGTAAGCTGATTTGTTTGTCGTCACACATTGTTGAGCACCAATATGATAGCGACTCTCCAGGTACTACTTCCCTCGCCTTGTTTACGCGGTGATAGACCTTCCTCGTGTGAGGGCTTTGGGCTTCACGATAATGGGCTGTGCATACAGTTCTCAACTGCCGGCAGCGGTGGCGTCCGCCGTCAACGGAAGACAATACACTTATAAAACTAACTAAGCTAGGGACAGCATGACTTTCTATAACCTACGATAGAGCAGCACCACTGTACAGCCTTGGTCGGTTCTAAAAAAAAAGTCTCATTGGAGCCGACGTCGTGATGCAAAGTCCCTAGAGGATTCCGTGTTTTCTGATTTTATTTACTGTGAAATTCGAAGGGTATTTTCCGAAGTTTATTTTTCGCTGAGAATTCGGGGTTTAACGGAGCTTATTTTCGCTAGATGCTTACTTTTTCGAAATGCTGAGTTCAATTTTACTTCGTTCTTATTTCTTTAAATAAAAATAAATGATGTTCGGACAAAAATGTACATTAAATTCATAAAAAAAAAAAAAATCACCGGTATCGAAATACATTTTTGCTTCTGTATTTGGCATCGGCGCCCTTGCGATTGGCAGTACCACTACCAACTGTGCAACGACAAATCTTCAAAACAAGTATTACTTCAATAAACGTCAGTACTTTGAAAAACTCCTGGGCGCACAGAAACCTCAGCTTCCTTCCCCATCCTATGAAATCTACAGGTTCACATCTTTCGCTGATATTAAAACACAACCCCTCTTCCCTCTAAAAGGCACAAATGGTATAGTACAAACTGGAAACCGAAACAGTGGCTTTCGTTGGGGCACAGAAGTACATTGGCCCATTGTACTGAACGAACCTTGACAAGATAAACGGGAAACTTCCTTTCGACAATACTCCATGATAAAAGAAACAAACTGAAGTGGCCTCTCCTCCGGACCACTAATCCTTGTGCTTTGGCAAACACCATTTGTAAATTACCGTCTTTTTTTATTATTATTTTGCCAACGTGACCTCAAAATTCGGAGTTTTTCGAATAAGTCCAAATTGTCGAAAATTTCACTGGCGAGTATTTTTATGAGTTTATCGGATTTACCTGAAAACACAGCACCCTAGCTATGGACATGCTAGCTCAAGTCAAGTGAAGGTTTGTTGTCGTTTTTCTCTGAAGAAGTTCATATGTTATTCAATGTTTTGCCATCACAAGTTAGTTTAAGTCACTGTAAACGGTTAAATAAAGTTTGAAGAGAATAAAACTTTTTTTTTAATATTAACGGGCAATTTGGCACATTTTAAAATATGAGCTGCATTTTTGCATTATAACAGAACCACAATCATAGCTAAGCACCTTTTTCGTATATATTAATAAAATGTATTCAAAGATGATCATTTTGAAATGTTTTGCCTTGTTTTATTTGAAATAATTTGTGAATGTGTCTCTAAAACATGTTCATTTGACGTTTTCAAATTTTCTTTTATAGAAAACTTCAATTTTAATTTTTAATATCGTCTGTACCTGTCGTAGATCTTTCATAAAATAAGTTAAAAATTATTACTACGTGCATGCTTCGGTGTAAAATTGACGGCTGCGCAAAGTACCATAGCGAAACCAATTGCCAATCTCCACGCCTCGAGCTGAGAAATTTTGCATCTCCGGAAGAACATTAGCTACGCGTTTGCATAGAGCTCAATGCTCCTCCCAAAAACATGGCTTTAACGTATATTTATTTTTAAATAAATAGAAAAAATAAGACCCGGGCCATCATTGCACGACCTGACGTGGAAACACCCATAGAGTTCCTCCCAATATACCTCTCGAAATTAAACTTTCTTGCTAGCATCAGGACGGGAACCAACTTAGGTACCTTGGAACAAACGATTAGCTTAGAGACTAGACTTAAGAGGGGGAGCAACTCAAACCATGAAGAGAGTTTTCAATTTGATGCTGGACTCTTCCTCCGCAGATTGGTCGCAGTGCACATGTCGCGTGGCAAGGAGAAAAGCGGACGGAGAGGAGGAGACACTTGCAGACGATCAACACTTTCGTCACAGGCTCTTCGCACGTGTTATTGGAAACGCAGCCCAGAACCCACGTGACCCTGATCGAGCAGATGCAAACACTCTGAAATCTAGGCACACTTGTTTCGCAAAAAAAGTATCCCTCTTCATCAAAGCCCCGAAGGAGCGAGGCTTCTGAACAAAACGCCGACAGCGGTGACTGGATTGGCTGGAAATAAGAAATGCAAAAAGCACGACTCCAGCTCGAGCAGAAGCGCAGTAAGAGTTATTAATTTGCCTGTATCCTCTGATGGTCTGACTGTCATTTTCACCACTGCTGTCGAAAATCAGCAGATGACAACAATCAACAGATTAAAGCTGTCACTAGTGTTTGAGAAGTTGTGCCCAGAGTGCATTCTTTAGATCAGACCCAACAGTACACTCAATCCAATCGAAGTAGATATGCGTAATACAGAAAAAGCTACGAAGCTTCTTGCCTGCACTGAACTCAGTGGCCTGAAGGTCAGAGCCTACAAGCCCATTCCTCGGATGCCGACATTGGAGAGAATCAGGGATCCCCAGACGATCGAGTGGCCAGGGTACGGCGACTTGGCAAAAGCACAGCAGTAAAATTGTCGTTCTCCGCAACATTGTTGCCATGTTAGGTATACCTCGGCCACGTCCGGCACGCGGTGGCGCTTTTCACAAAACGACCAATACGGTGCCGGAAATGTTGTGGGTAAGGGCACTAGAAAGCAACCTGGCAAACGCCTTTCTATCTGCAGTCGATGTGGTGTCGTCCACGAGGATAAGGTCAACTCTACTGCCCAAGAGAAGTGCGAGAACTGCGGAGAAGCTCATGGTGCTACGTGTTAGTCCTGCCCCAAATCGAAGAAAGAAAGGTAGACCAGGGGCTACGCTCGCTCGCCCACACTCACTTGGTTTTCGTGCCGCGAAGACTCTTATTCTGAAGGCTAAGTGGACAAGACAAAAGACGGGGAGTAGTCAGCGACCCCAGGGCGCACAGACCAATAATAGGAAATAAGGCACAGGAGCGAGTCCGAAGACTCCAAACTACGCTTCTGTACTCAAAGGTCACGGTAAAAGCACGGCAACCGGACTTCAACTGCGGACCCAAAAGACCAGCATCGAGGAACTGCAGCAAGATGGCAACACACCACCATCAACAAGTACTCCGACTGACTCAAAGCGGAAGGCTTCTACAAACATCTTCTTCTGAGCCAACGAAAACGGCAAGTGAGAGCTAGATCTCTTTCGTTCAGGGTGCAACTCGCATGGCCTGCACCCTTCTATCTTCCATTGACGCAATATGGGCACGAAGCATCCTCGCACTGCTCAATATGACTCTCCCGCTTATGGCGTCATATTAAAACTGGAAAAATCAAATCAACAAGTAATGTCAACGAGTCCGCAAGCCGAAATTTACCTCCGTTCTCCAGTAGAATGTAAATGGACGCCGCACGCGCATTCATGATCTTCGGCAAATTTTGCAGAAAAAAACAATCGATGTGCTTTTCAGGAGACAAATATACTTCCTGGAGAGCTAAGGCTCTCTCATGTGTGTTTGACAAAAGCACAGTAATCAAGTAGAAAGACCGTTCACGTGTTTCTCTCTTGGTGAGATCATCCCTTCAACTAATCGCCTTAGACCTCTCCGATCTGTGCGCAGAAACTGAAGAGTACGTTGCGGTCACAGTAATGTTAGGCATGCAAGACACTACAATTGTGTCCGTGTTTGTCGCCCCTCAGATAGCATGAGACCGCAATGTGTGTGTGTGTGTGTGTTTGTAAATACAACAACGATCCGAAGGAGGAGTTATACTAGCGGGAGATTTCAATGCGCACAACAGTAACTGGGGTGATAGACGCACAGACAGAAGAGAAAAACTCCTTGAAGACACGACAAAGTAGCAACGTTGGATCTCGTCCTGTTAAACAGCTGAGCACCCACGTTCTTCCACAAAGAAGGGAAATACTGTCCTGGATCTTACATTTGCATCCGCAAAGGTCAATATGGTGTGGACAATAGGGCCAAACTCTTTATTTTTCTCCAGTTTGGAGAAAAATAGCCGATTACTGTGCCATACACATGGGGACATAGAGGTCTGCACGGGCCGACATTCAGAAACCCGGCCCAGTCCAGCCCGGCCCGCGGTCCTTTGGGCCCGGCCAGGGGGATGGCATCACGTGATTTTTTTGAAGCCTAGTCATAAAAAAAAGTCGGCCCGGAAGTGCGCCGGTTGGCGGTGTACTATAAAATTCTACCTCGTTCAGTGGGATTTACGAGTTACGGAGCCGTCGAAGCTGACGGGCGGAATTAAGACGGCGAGTTAGGCTAGTTGGTCCTGTCTGCTTAAATTCTCGTATCCCTGTTGTTTTGGCGTTAAACTTTAAGCATGACGAACGGAGCCGACCGAGGAGCGACGCGCGGCGATGCCCGAGATCGTCGAGATGCGGAGTCTGCGAACCATCGAAGCGTGAAATCCGCGTGATAACGCAGAGCACCGCTTGAGCAACAGTTCTGACGACGGAGAACGACATCAAAGGTGTTTCTATCGAAGAGTCACCTTGCAAAGTGTTTGCGATCGCGGCGGTCGCGCTTGATTGTGTGGAGGAATCGTGCTGGTGTTTCCTAACCTCGAGGGGATTGTGTAGTGTACGAAATTGCAGTAATCGGTCCGAGCGGTCGAAGAAGTCGCCCACTGGTGTTTCGTTTCATCGGTGAGTGCGTTCACCCTTTGCTGATGAAACGCTTCATTGAACAAAAGTACCTGGACATCAGACAGCGAAGCATAAGCACGGTGTCCACAGATAAACCACACCAACAGAAAGTAAGGCGAAGGCACACCGAACTCGCACAGTTCAAAGGCCTAAACAGATTGCCATGTCTTCTGTCAACCTTGTAATTATTTTGCCCGTCTGAAAGGGGTACCGTAAGTATTTTATAAGTCAGTGTTCTGTTGCAAATCTATTCCTATGCGGTAAATGAGTGTTGTATATATTGTTTTAATTTTCGAAGTGATTCTAATGTAAATAAAATACGTGAATTAAGACACTTCGAGACAAGTGGAGCTAGGCTTTACTAGCGGTGACAAAATAAAGCTGCCTCAGCAAGGTAAGTTAATATCCCACGAGCACAGCACGTTTTCATTCCTGTGTTGGATCTTCCAAATTTTCGGGTGGACGCCTCGCATCGCTAAATCATTTCTCGTTGCCGAAGGCATCGCGATAACGTCTACTCTTGTGCGTTTTCGCAAAAAAAAAAAAAATAAATAAATAACAAAATAAATAAAATAATATTAATATATATATATATATATATATATATATATATATATATATATATACATATATATATATATATATATATATATATATATATATTTAGCAATTTGGAAGAGAAAGCTAAAGCGTACGGAAGGCCCGCTGCCCAGGACCGGCTTGCTCGAATGCAGCGTCCCAGCTGAGACGGACTTAAAAAAACACTGTCAAGGTTGGAGCGCGCGAGCGTGTGAGACGCGATTTAAGATTCAGCGCTACCTTTGACAGCGCTTTCTTGAGACAGTCTGCTAAAACGCTGCTTCGAGCGAGCCGCTCGACTTACATTACGAAGCCACCTAGAGATTTACCAACGACGTAGGTGCACCTAGAAGAAGTGCTTTAGTTCTGAAATTCCACAGTTCATGCTCTATTCGTAGCGGTCGAGAAATGCACAGCAAACGAACAACAAGCAGACGCTACAAATCCGACACCCCGCGCCTCCGCGCTCACTGCCTACTACGTAAATACAAGGCAAAAGAACGACGAGCAGACGCTACAAATCTGACGCCCACCGCCTCCGCGCTCAGTGCCTACTCCGTAAATATAAGGCAAAGGAACGGCAAGGAGACGCTACAGGTCCGACACCCACCGCCTTCGCGCTCGCTGCCTATTCCGTAAATACAAGGCAAAAGAAAGACAAGCAGACGCTACAAATCCGGCACCCACCGCCTCCACGCTCGCTGCCAGTGCCTACTCCGTAAATTCAACATACTACAGCTCACCATAATAGCGCCTCTACTAGAACCTACCAGAAAAAGTCACGTGGCGGGGCCGACTCTTCCCGAGATGCATACCGTTTCCGGAAAAAATGTGAAGAGGGTAGGGGGAGAGGCGGCTTCAGAAGAAGTTGCCTTGCGGAGGCTAGGCTCGTGACGTCATGCCATCCCCCTGGGACCGGCCCACCCGCAGCCCGCTATCCATTTACGACAGCCGGCCTGACCCGGTCCGGCCCGACGCTAGTTTTCACGGGCCCACTGAGGCCCGCTTTTGTTTTTCACCCAGCATGAGTAGCTCACGAATTGCGCGGCATGGAAGCTCGCTTGCCACAGATATACCTGTTGACTACAGTAGCCGATAACCAATGCAGTAAGCATCCTTTTTAGAGCGCAGCTCTTAGGCGCCCGTTTCCGGCTTGAGCGGCGTCGGCGTAACCGCGCGATGCATTATGGGACGCGTGACGTCACTGATGACGTCACCAGTGACGTCACTGATGACGTCATCGCCATCCGCATCGTCATCGTCCCTGATGACGTCATCGGCTTCCGCATCGTCATCACCACTGATGACGTCATCGGCATCCGCATCGGCATTGTCGCTGATGACGTCATCAGTGACGTCACTGATGACGTGACCCCCAGGTCACGTGACCCCCCCCCCCCCCCCCGAGGTCACTTGACCCACCCACCCAGTACCCTTCCCTCCTCCTCCTCAAGAGCTGCGGTCTAATTCGGCGTTACAGGGAGTTGTAAACGGCTTTTTTTCTGCTATTATTAGTCGGACCAATCTGCGAGCCTAGGCACTCTTTAAGAAAATTCACTTCCATCGCCCTTTTTCTGCGACCAAACTCGCGTATCGGAAAGGACGGAAAAATAAAAATGGAAAGCAGGAGTAAACCAAACCATGTGTCAAAGTTGAAAAGGAAGGGAAACATCGCGATAGGTTCGGACAAAAATGGACGAAGATCTAAATTGCCCACTCCCGGCTGCGTACAACAGGGGAAAAAAAAAAAGAAAGAACAATATTGCCGCTCTTGCGGTGATCGAGCAATTGTTTAGAAAAAACACATCTGGAGGAAAGCTCTTCACCCATATTGTGGATGCACGCACTCGTACATACAGATGGTTTACGCCTGCGAGGGTGCGCATTGTGTAGGCACGTATGTGTGCGTGTTGATGGGGAGACGCGACTGTACGACGGCGGCGCCGCCGGTGACGAAAATGAACGCCGCGCCGCTAGTTTTCTGTAAGAGCAATCGCTGCACACACAACAAACCGTACAAAAACTTATACAAACACACACACTCATACATGCTTTCAGCATTTGGGTCTACCCCATTATATGGTCCCTCCCCGAACCACCAAAACAAGCATAGTTGTAAACCCGAGACTGGGGATACGGACAATAGACAAAACACAGAACGACAAGGACGAAGTCTCAAATCGAGACTTCGTCCGTGTCGTGCTCAAATTGAGACTTCACGTATTCAAATTGAGACTTCGTCCGTGTCGTTCTGTGTTTTGTCCCTTGTCCGTATCCCCAGTCTCGGGTTTACAACTATGCTCAATTTACACCAGCTAGCCTGCACCCTCACCATTGCTTCACCAAAACAAATTTCAAAAAATATATGGCTGCAAAAAAAAAAAAAAAAGTAAAGTAACTGCCGGCTTGGCCTGCCTCAGCCCGCCTTCTAGACTTGACTGCAAGACCTCTGTCCGGCCTGGGCCCTTCATGAATGTAGCCGTGAAGCCCGGCCCGCGAGCCGGGCCGGCCCATGGCCCGCAGGCTGGCCCGTAGCCGTTCACACCTCTGCACGGGGGAGCGACCATGCACTTACCGTCATTGTTTCACATAAGGCATCTCTGGTTTCTACCAAAACATGCACGGTAGCTAACTGGGATCTCTACCGCGAAAATAAGGCGAAGCCATTTAATGACAAGGACGCTAGGGATCTGTCAGTCATCATTGCAGATTCCCTCCAACTAAAGTCACTCCAACGAGCCACTCTCCATGTCAAAGTTCCTATCACCAGCCCTGCCCCAGATTTAGAATATCTGAAGCTACGTTCCGTACGCTGACAAACCGAACAACGCGCAATTCGTACGGACTCAGACTACGACTGAACCCGTTACAGGAATACTGATGCAGCGTTCCGGAGTCACACAAAGAAACCGCAGAGACACCAGTGGTTCGAGAAATGTGCCTCCTTTGGGGACCCGAGGGGAGCAGCACGTGCTTGGACGATAGTTGATCGTACTTGGGTAGTAATTCTATTACAGTAACTAAATTCCTGTAATTTAATTACCTTTTCGAGTAATTTGTAATTGTAATTTATTACTTGTGAGTGAAAGTAGTTGTAACTGTAGTTTAATTAAATTTTAGCGTCAATAAATGCGAAATCTTGAATTACAATTACAACTTCTTTTTTATGTTTTTGTCACACTGCGCCTCAATTCTATGGAGTTACCGACAGGACAAAACGCGCTGGGCGTCTGCCTCAATGCTCTTCTGCCAGCTTGTGGATGTTTCGAAGCACCAAGACTCCGTCTGAGTGTTGACTGTGTAGGCACAGCGTAGCAGCTATCAAAGCACATGCGGAGGAGTGCAGAAGCTCTCCATATGAAAAGGGCCACCACGATGTCTTCTAATCTCGAAATTATGAATTTGATAAGCAACGGACTGCTTTGAGTCATGGCCTACTCAGAACTCCGCACCCTATCCTACAATTAAAAAAGGCGATGCAGAGGCCGATAACGTGACGACTGTGAAACGCCGCGTACAGATTCCAGAAAAGCGAGGCAAAGAATTGAAAGTTGTGTTTTAGTGGGACAAAATTGCTATTATGTCAACGTCATTACGTGGGGTAGCTCTCAAAGGAAAGTAATTGTGAATCAATTGCATTACGTTCTAGAAGTAATTGGTAATTGTAACGGATTACTTGTCAGGCAGTGGTGATTTTAATTGTAATAAACTACTTTTTAAGCGTTGTAATTGTAATTCGTATTGAACTACATTTACGAAGTAATTTACCCAAGTATGTAGTTGATGCTCTGTCTGGGGTCAAGGTTCCTCGCCATCCAATTGTAGGTTGGGCTGCAAAAATGAATAAGGCCACGGCAGAGACAGCTGAATTATGTGCAAATGAGTTCGCGCCACCAATTCCACCCACACCTGGATCTTTGATTCAACAAACAGCGCTTCATCAACAGACTCTATACAAAGTAGACGATGACTTCCCTATTTACGAACTTCAACACTGGAAACGCTGGAGTGCGCCGCGTCCAGATGGGATAACCTGGACTCGGGATTATTATCATTATTCTTGTCCGGCTCGCTAGCACCTTTGCATTAATTGCATTATCATCATAACCTATCAAGCGCAACCAAGTATTGACCGAACGCAACTGGCAAACCTCCTGAGATGCTTAAAGGGACACTGACAGGGTATTTATGCTCGCCGAGGTTATTAGTTGTACGTGACATATGAGAGCCCAACTACCCAGAACAAAATTTGCGGCTCGAAATTCGGTTTCTTTCGGCTCGAAATTCGGTTTCTTTCGGCCCGAAAACCGCCGATCGAGAACTGGCCGGTTTGAGTCGCGCTCGCTCTCTTTTCCCTGGTCACGGGCCGTTTTCTAAGGTTTCAACGCGGCCACCAAATTTATTCAAAGTCGTAGGTCATTGAAGGCACACATTCAATACTAAAAATAGAAAATAAAATATGAAACCCATTTTTTGTGGCTTCCAAAAAAGTGCAAATACGTTGATTGAAAAAAGAAAAAAAGGTTGCACAGACAACCGGAAGCATTCTGTGCGTTCACTGGATAATTCTCAACATTGCGTCGTTTCGCGTTTCGTGGGACTCGCGGGTGGCAGCGGACGACGGGCGTGGGGCCTCTACTTCAGAACTGTTGTTCACGGTACCGGCGAATTCGGTCTTGCTTCGAAAGAGAAATTTTGAACCGATCAAAAGAATTGATATTCATCCCGTACGACACGCCCGACCAGCAAGCCGATTGCACGAAGACGTCGCCGAGCCGTCGTCCCTTCTCGTGGCTGAAGACATCGTTCGCTCAAACGTCAAGCACGAAATGCGTACATTGAGTTTGTGGGCAACCTGGAGATTCCAAGCGGTTGGCCCAGGTTGCCCCTACGACGATCATGAGTGGTCATCTTGACCACGAGGGGGCCAAGGGCAACTGGCCACGCGAGCGGCGCTCCGCCGCTGATAAAGGGCCGTCGCAGCGTATGCGCGGGGGCTGTTGGGATCGCGCCGCAGGCGATAGCGGTCATTAAATGTTTACGTGTTGTTGAACCGGTGTGCTCTGTCATTCCTCGAGACGGGTAGCAGCAAGGGAAATCCACACGAATACGCACGCGTACGGTTTCTTTACCTGGTGCGAATGTGGCCAATGCGTGGTGCTGCCCGACTTCATGCCGGGAGTGCCTGTACTTGAGGGAAATCGGCAGCAAACTTTCCGACATGCAGTCGACCGGATGCATTACAGGCATTACTACAAACTAAAGAGTTCCTTCAATAGCTCAGTGGAATAAATATAAAAAAAAATTAAATGGCCAATTGGAAAGACGTCCGCTTAACACGCAGCGGGAACGGGTTCGATCCCTAGTGTGGGCATGCCATTTTTTTTAACATTTTGCGATGTTTACATTTCTTTTTTTTTACAATTATCACTGAAAAAACAATTGTTGTGGACGATACGACGATGAACAAAATGGTATGGGATTCACTTTTTGACACTTCTGCCGCACAATGCCTCTTTCAGATGTGAGGCAGCTCTTCACGCAACATCTTGGGAGTATTCTTTTCGGAGCCGATTACGGGAATTCCCCACGGGCACTCACTACTAATTGCCAACACTTAAATGTACAACACCACTCATATTGAAGTACAAAACAGCGAGCGGAACTAACATAACTGCAAAGGAATCGCACGGCGAACGGATCCCGAACGCATTTCGGCTGCTGTAGCCGGAAGAAAAAAAAAAAAAAAAAAAAAACAATCGCACGGTCGGGTGTAGCCACGTGACTTCCGCCACTCACTCTCTCCTCTCCACTTCTCCGTGCGGTGCGTGGATTTCGGTTTCAGTTTCGAGCAGTTGCGTTTTCTGGCTTTATTAAAAAAATACGTGACCCTGTAGCAAAATATTAGTTAGGTAGTATTCCGACACCATAATAAATTGCCTGGCAAAAAAAGAAAAAAAAATTTTGGGGGTGTCAGTGCCCCTTTAATAAAAAGTGGAGGAAGCAGATTAACAATGCAATTAAATGCAAAGGTGCAAGCGAGCTGGACAAGAAGCACTTTGCCTACCACGTGGAGCGAAGGTAGTGATTCCTGTCCTCAAGAGTGGCGAACAGAGCTGTGGAGCATCGTCGTATAGACCGGTATCCTTGACAAGCTGCCTGGGAAAGCTGCCTGAAAGATGGTCCTGAGGCGTGTACCTTGGCATCTTGAACGTAAGCGTTCCCAAACCAGGTTGGCCGAATTTCGGGCTAGGAAAGCTACGACCGACGCAATCGGGGACCTACCATGTGCGCTTTATAGCCGATTCACACGACGGACCGAATCGCGATTTCTGTCTGCGGAGCGTGTATCACGTCACCGTCACGTCACCGACTCCTGCGATCCGCGCCTCGTCAGCGGACGCGCGGACTAATAAAGCCAAGCGCCTTTTCACTCACGGACTTTTGGTGGGTGATTGACTTGAAAAGCGTTTAGTCGGGCAATGGTACAAGGTTTTCTTGTTTTTTGTTTTCGGACGGTTAAAACAAAAACGGCGCATCGTTGTGTTTGTTGTGTTCTGTGCATTCGCTGCTTCATTTTGTTGCGCGATTCTTGGTTCTACGCTTCTACGCGTGAAAGAAACTGCAGCCACTTGCCCGGCTGACGCGACGCAGGTTCCGGTACTGCTCCGTGTCCGTGTCAAGAAGGTTCCGTCAAAACTCGGCTTGCACGCGCGATAATTCTTGCACGTCCAATCAGCCTTTCACCGAGCAAACCTTTCTTGTGTCTGCGGTGTACTTGAGTGATGTGCACGAGCGCGGAGTGCGTGAAGGCATCTCCAAACGCCCCTCCGCGAACCCAAAGCTTCGCCGCTTCTACGCCGAAGCCTTCTCAAGCAGGACCATGCCTGTGTCACTGTCATGCCTGGGTTAGTGTCTCTTTTGGACAACGGTGCGATGTTGGAGTATTGCGGCACTGTGGAGTGGCGAGCATGTTCGCTCCGTCCTCGCTGGCGTCTGCTCGTCGTCTCACTCGTGTAGATACGCTTGGGAGACGGACGAACCCCGGACATGACGTCACGTGATCAATCCGTCCGCAGATCAGTCTGTCGTGTGAATGGGCCATAAGGAGGAAAAAACAAAAGGCCACATTTCACACTGCATATTTTTAGACATACGTCGCGCGTTTGACTCCCTTATTCATGATGTCCTCGTTCCCGTCTCAAACTGCTCGAAGTCAGTGGACGTTTACTTTCATACGTGAAATCATTCCTCTCCAGCAAAACACTCACAGTGTGAATCCCGGGCATGCGACGAGCAGCCCACACTCTAAAAAAAAAAAAAAAAAAAGGTGTGTAGCTTTTATACACCTCTTGTTATTTATATGACAGCCCAAGACTTCAGTTCGACGTACAGCGCACTGATGTCGAACTGGCGGCCCCAAGTACCACGAGAGGCTTGATGACGAATGGATGTAACATATTAAACCTCTAAAGTACGTATAAAAACTACAGAAAATAACACTGAGCTTTTGCAGTAGGGCCAAGAAAATCTGGATTACTTTTTTTACAGACAAGTGCGCCTGAAACTTAACACCGCCACGGCATTTGCCGTTTCTGAAAGTCCCTGCGGCGGCCGATTGAACTACCTGAAGAATTTTTGGGTTCCCGATTTCTATCCCATTCTTAGAAGGCATCCGGAACGTGTTGGTGACAAATTTAACAGTAAGTAGCCGACACGAGCTCAACGTATGGGAACCCGGTGGCGGCGTTAAGTTTGCGAGGAACTGTATACATTAATTATTTTAATACGTTGTACAACTCGGCAATCAAGCCGCTCGTGAAAGTTTGTACCGTCGGATGAACGTCAGTGCTCTGTACGTCGAACTGAAGTCTTGGGGTGTATTATACGTGACAAGGTGTAAGAATATACCCCTTTTTCTTAGAGTATACACGAAACAGGAAAATGTACCAGCTGTGCACACCCAACGAAGACTTTATCGTTGATAACTCCCTTTCCCCACAAATAATCGCTCCTCACGGGTTGAGGTGCATAGCGCACAAAATTAAGCGTATTAGTATAGATATATTTGTTCGCCAAACATTTTTTGTGCTCGCCATAAAAACACTTGGAAGGCTCATGGACCGTCATATGTCTTGGATCCCAGACTGCTGGAGAGTGATGCGTCCGCGAAGTGCGCCGTCAGTTGGTGCAGAGTCCATCTAAACTTCCGCTTTGCTTGACGTGCTAATAGGCTGATGTTGCGTCATTAATATGAAAGCCGGATGGAAATAAATTTTCACCAGCATCATAACCCGTCATCAACGTCGCGGTCATTTTGCTTGTAGTTACTGTTTTTTCCCTCGGCGCCCTTGCTCTCCCAGTCACGTGATTTAAAATCCCCCCTTCTGGGGACAATAGTAAACTTTAAAGGGATCCTGAGCTATACATTTCAGTGTCCATAATAAGTGGCGTACGATCTTTCCACGAGCCAGCAGCCGCCAGTATGCGCGAGCACACGCAACGAAATTGACGTCTTAGTCCTCCATTTAAGATAACAGCAACGTTAGTAGAACAACTCAGTTGGGAAACTGCCATAGGAACCTGCTTTAAAAAGTGGCTCCGATCCTTACTCGATAACCGAACTAGACGCGATCGCAACGCTGCGATTTCTCCCGCAGCGGCCACTCCGGGAACTGCCAACACCACCTAGAGGAGAAGGCCAGAACACGCCTCGTCTGACGTCACGGCAACAGGCTGACGTGCGCCGCGCTGTAGAGCTGAGCTGAAGGCTTCGCGCGTCGCTTTTACGTCGTAGAAACGCGCGTTTTCGCACTATTTATTTTTTTATGAGCTAACATGAGAGCTGTGAACGCGAGTGATTTTAAGAACAAATTTTAGATCGCAGGAAAATTATTATAACCTACAATTATTGTAGTGAAATACAACAAAGTGATATCTTAAGGCAGATATGTTATTTTTTAAGCCATAAAATGGGTGGCGTAATTATCTCTGAACGACATGGGAATTGTATCAAAAAAGAATTCCTATGAAACGGCAATATTCGAAGAGGTGGGACCAGATAAAATGAACTACAGTAGCAATCGGGTAAATGATGCAGAAGCATTCATTTCATTTAATTTTATGCACCTCAAAGGCATCCAAGTTGCATTACATGAGGGGGGATTCAAAAATAAAAGACAAAAAAGTCGAACACAAAAAAGACACCAACAAGTAAAAATCACACACACAGAAAAAAAAAACGCTTATTAGCATGTTATTGTTATGATGCAGTTTTACAAATCAAGGTTCACAGTCACACAAATTGACGCACTTGTTTTTAAGTGAAATGGGATATCGCTCAGTTACAATATGGTCGGGTAGTTTGTTCTAGACAGTGATACAAAGTATTAAGGGAGAAAAGAGGGAAGTGTTAGTACGGCACTGAAATGGTTCAATCTTGCAGGAATGATCTCATCTGGATGATATAAAATTGGCAGCCCGGCAGTAAGTAGATTGAAAATCGGAATCTGAGTAATATACATCTTGAAATTAAACACAATCAGGCAATTTTTCGTATTTTTTTCTAGAGGGGGAAGATTTATGTTAGCTTTTAAAGCGGAGACACTAGTTTCGGATGAATAATCACTGCATATAAATCTGGCTGCTTTGTTCTGAAGATTCGAGCCTCGAGATTAGGTAACTTAGGTGTGGATTCCAAATTATGCTTGTATATTCTAATTTTGGGAGTATAAAGGTTTGGTACGCGAGTAATGTTGTTCAATGGGAGCCAGATATAATGTTCGTCTAATGAAAGCAAGTGTTTTTTTTACTGTGCTATTTGTTATTTGCTCAATATGCTCGTTCCATGATAATGTGTCTTTAAACTACATGTCCAAATACTGTTACGATGATGAGTGTTCTAGTGGTTGAGAAAGTAATGAGTATTAGGTTAGTGTTTTAGTGAAGGATTTAGTTACGAACATTTTTTTTTGCATTTACGAGTGTTAATGTTCATCTGCCATAAAGAACATTATGATGATATAGTATCTAAATGTCTTGGACAATATTGTGATCATTATAGGTGCATTAATTTTCAGGTAAATAACGCAATCATCAGAAAATACTCTAACTGCCTAGTTAACTGATGATCGTAGGTCATTGCTACACACACACACACACACACACACACACACACACACACACACACACACACACGCACGCGCGCACGCGCACGCGCACGCGCACGCGCGCACGCGCACATACACACACGCACATACACACACGCACATACACACACGCACGCGCACACGCACACACACACGCACATACACACACGCGCACATACACACACGCGCACATACACACACGCGCACATACACACGCACGCACATACACACGCACGCACATACACATATATATATAATAATATATATATTAGAAACAATAGAGGCCCGAGTACACTACCCTTAGGGCTCATTCACACTGGAAGCGGATCCGCGTTCGCAAAGCGGTTGCGAACGCGGTTGTATAAGGATTCAGTACAATTGCACGCGCATAAATGCGCGTGCAATTGTACTGAATCCGCGCGTGCAATTGTACTGAATCCTTATACAACCGCGTTCGCAACCGCTTTGCGAACGCGGATCCGCTTCCAGTGTGAATGAGCCCTTAGGGACAGCTGATGCAACAGTAACGTGACCCGAATTGCCAGACAAGTGTAAAACTACTGGTCCCTTGGCTTCTGAGATATCATAGTTTGAAAAATCGATTGCACATATTTTGACAAACTTTTCTTAGACCGTGATATATCTGTATAGGTTCAGCAATTCAATGCACTCTGCCTGTTCAAATATAGAATACTTATTTTGCAGCAACCTATCTGGTTGCTACATTGAAAAAACACCTGTGACCTGTTTCTTGGCAATGTCATAATGTGAAAACTTCATCTTTGCAACAAAAGTACCGTAATACCCGAGCGTTGCCCCATATGCTCATGTACTATCGGAAACAATATGAGCGTGAACGCGCCTCCGCGTGTCGCCGCTACCTGAGGCGCCGCCCTGCGGCGCTGTTCTGAAGCTTTGCGCATGCGTGTAAAAATTCTGTCGCTGTTCTCGCTTTGTCTGTTAACCCCCGTCTGTCGTCTGCTATGCGCGCGCTGGCGGCCGCTCGTGCTGTCGTTTGCTTGCGACTCCTGTGTGCGCTGGCGGCCGCTCGTGTTGTCGTCTGCCGCACAACATTGCGTGCTCCGGCGGACACCCGCGCTTCCTACGCGAATTACGTTTGCCCTGGATAGCTTTAATGATGTTGATTTGGGTGAAAGTCTTAAGTGAAACACAATGCTTTTATTCTTTGAAGACGTGGGCCTAACACGTGAAAACATATGTTATGCCAGGTGTGGCCAGGCTGACCCGGCCTAAGAGCCGCCAAAAAGGGGGAGGGGGGGGGGGGTGCAAAGCAAACACCACTGCCTGGTTATCCCCCCCCCCCCCCTCCCCGAAAGCATAAAAAAGCAGCTTGCGGGTCACAACTGCCAGCGGGTAAATATAACAATAAGAACGTTCCTGGTCCTTTGTGAACTTGAACATAACGTCTATGACTAGAGGAAGCTATGAATGAGGTTAACCCGCGCTTCCGCGACCTTCAACAAGAAACGATATGGAGGGAACATCCGTTACCTAAAAGGGACAAGTATCACCGGCGAGGGACAAAGGCCGCGAGCCAAAGTGCATGCATGTTTTGACAGTCGCTGTCTTTGATGCCTTTCCAATTAGGGTCCGGCAAACTCTCTCGAACAATGAAAGAAAAAGGATCCGTGGAAACACACGAGTGAAAAGCGGCTCGACTGTACGAAGGGGGGCACAAGGCTGCCAAACCGCAAGCTGTTCTTTATTCTGATATCCTTTTCTTCTCTCCTGGGGAAACGCGGAAAGGGGCGGGAGGGGGGGGGGGGGGGGGTTTCCTTACGGGGGATCCGCGAGCCGCACCGTGACCAGCAGAGCCGCATGCGGCTCGCGAGCCGCGGTTTGGCCACCCCTGTGTTATGCCGTCGGCCATGGGCTCGACAGGCTCATTCGTAGAGTGCTCATACTGTGTCCTTTCTGGACACAGGAAACTCGAAAACTGGAAGCAGGAACGGAGCGGGAACTCGGAAACACAGGGACAGCTTAACTATGTTGACCCGTTCGTCGTCAGGAACTCTAGCCCCTTTTCACTGAACTGAATCTTTTCCGGGCTCCCCGAAGTTGAACGCTAAGCTTAGCAGATATTTTGTCTTGAATCTATTTGCATGTTATCGCTGTATCTCGACCCAATGAAAGAAGCCAGCTTTTTATCTCGTATCAAATGTGGGCATTGCGTTATCGCACAGGAAGCTCCTGAATCAGGTTAAGTCGTATGTCTGAGTTGCGACGGAAATACACGAGTTGCATAGCAGACGACAGCGCGAGCGGCCGCCACCGCGCGCGTAGCAGACGACAGACGGGGGTTAACAGTCAAAGCGAGAACAGCGACAGGAATTTTACACGCATGCGCAAACCTTCACAACGGCGCCGCAGGGCGGCGCCTCAGGTAGCGGCGACACGCGGAGGCGCGTTCACGCTCATATTGTTTCCGTTAGTACTTCGACAGTACCGAGTCTGCGAAACGACACAGGTATGTTAGGGCGGCTATAAACAATTTTTGTTTGCAAACGGAAGTGGGCACGGAAACGGCAGTGGACATGGGAGCTTCATATTCAAAATTGCTTGCATTTACAATACATAATGGAGTCGTAAATGAGAAATTGATCACCTTTGAATACTGCAAAACGAGCCTCCCAGTATCTATAAATTCTGCAAATATCCGTCTTGAAAAAAATGTATACACATGCACCTTAGATGCTGTAGATTTTGTGACATTGAGACACAATACCTGTGCTGCATGTCGGCATTTACGCTGTAGTACCACAAGGATATCCAAGAGACTGCTACAATGACACCGACTATCTGCACACACACACACACAGATGCACCGACTTCATAGAGCAGTTGCCTTGGCATGGAGACGAAGCGCAAGCACCTTGCTGGCCGGACAGGAACTAATTTATTTAGCCTTGACCCCTTAGCTTCTTTGCTTAGACGTTGCACTGGCACCCACAATATTGTTGTCATCTTGCAACAAAAGTTTCTCAGTTGAATGTGTTCACTGCAGTCCAACACATGCTTCAGCTCGAACTCACAACGGGTTCATCATCACAGGCATCAATCAGACATACTTTTCCTTGGTCTGAGTTCGCTTCTTGACATCAGTGACGGTTGGCAGCAAGTGTCCTTGATTGCAGAGTTTCAGCTTTCCGTTTCTTTTGTTTGGCATTCATGCGAACATTCATCTTGCTGCAAAAATTTCACAAGAAAACGCTTGCGCGCTTTCTTGTGACAACACGGGTTTCAAAATGAGCTCACTCGTATGTTAATTTTCACAGGCGTCGAAGTCGGAAGTCTGCTTTTTGGCGAGTAGTTCCATTATGAGATATGTAACAAATCGGCGCTGACTGGGCATAACCAATTGGTGAACAACATAGTTGTGTTCTACAGCATTTACACCAGGAAAAACAAGCCCTTCTATAACCAGTTTCGTTGCGAGAGCAAAGTCTTCCTGTGCGAGCAAACTGTAGCCAACTTGTTTCGTGCTGTCGATGCGGCCTTGCATTTTTCGCCCCTCAGTGTTTTCAAGGTGGTGTAGACTGCACGGCTGGCCACATAGCCCAGGGCCGGGAGGGTGTGTAGCAGGTAGGGCGTCAAGTATCCGCTCGCTTGTGAAGATCTTCCCAGTTTCCGTCCTTGCTAGCTGTAGTGATCGTTGATAACGTGCTCCTCAGCAGTATTTTGTTTTCACCTTCGTAAATTTGCCTTGTAGACACGGGATATTAGAAGCAAGCCAGTTGCCTATACATTCCGAAGCTATCTTCTAAGCTGTCGGTTTTCAGCTTGTCCCATGGAGGCCGTACAGCAGCAGGAGTACATCAAAGCAGTATCCGGGATGTATATTTGACTGCTTCTGCAGAAATAGAACGAAGGAGGAAATCGTATTAATCCAAAGAAAGGTAATGTAATTAGAAATGGGTATAAAAATACAAAAAAAAAGAGAGAAGAATGCTCTTCTTTAAAGGACAGCTGAGTTCCGTATTTGGGAGAAAACACTGGCATTCTTTTGATCTGGTATTTTGGATCACGAATATCAAAATTATTTTTGAATTTGATGTGCTGAATAATAATAATAATAATAATAATAATAATAATGCTTATTGGACGAACTCATAAAACCAGGTACAGACAATAATAATATTAATAACAATAACAATATGCTCCATAGGGCTGCTTAGTGTGTGGTGGGATTCCTTGTGGAGCCTGAAGAGGCTCCAGCTAAATTTTTAGTATAGGGCTCTGGTGAATGGATAAGTAAACTGGTCAATGAACCATATTCCGGCTTGCGTGTCCTCCAAACTACAGCTCAAAGGCCCGCTAAAATATAGGTCTTACTCGGGACTTGTAGCGGATAATTTCTGCGCTCCGATGACACTACGCAGAAACGACACAATGTACATCTTATTTTATTTTTTTTCACATTGATGTGTTGGTTGCAACCGTGATAATCTATCACTTGCATACCTTGCGAAAATTATTCCAACCCGAACTCATAAATCAAGTAATTTTTATTTACTTCTGCTACTACAAGTAGCGACCAGATCAGCATTTGAATATGTTGCTTCCAGACCACAACCAAATCACTCCTAAGTATGCATTCAGCGAAAAGTAAAAACAAAAAACGAACCCACGATCATAAAAATTGAAAAGTTCTCACCCTGCCATGCCGTCAACGAGGAAGACCTTCCTGTCGATTCGCTGAATAGTCCACGCTTTCGTAGTCATCCTTGCAGAAACTCAAATATGGACACTTTCACGTCTAATTTTCCGCCAAAGCGCGGATATACAACATCTGTACGGAATGACATCACCGACAATCGCACAGCCACATTCTCAGAAAGCGGCGGGCGACGGTTGTGTGTTGTATTCCAAAATGTGTTAGATCTAGCTCACTCGAGAGTTGAACTTTTGACCTTCGGCGTCCAAAAACCTACTCAAGTCTAGCGTTGTTCTTGCGTTCTTTTCACCTCATTGTCACGTGACCCAACCCGCAGGAGTAGCTCAACAAAGCCGTCGAAGAAACGAACGCGACGGACGACCGTTGAAAAAAACGCGACGCCGTGGCGCCACGTGTTTTTTTTTTTTTCCCCTTTTTTTTTGTTGGCTTCGCCTCGAACGTAGAGGGAGAGGAAAAGTAAAAGAAAACGTGCATTGCAAAGAAGCCAACTATGAAGGGGAGCCTTGCGAAGAAGCGCACTACCAGTTCAGCCTACTCATGCAGACTCTCTAGGAGTCTAGGTGGTGTTGGAACTGCACGGCTGCACAGACAGGTGCAGTCGAGTGGCGCAAGGGCCGGTGGCGCCATCTCGCAGTGTCATCTTCCAGTAGTTATTTAAAGCAACTTTCATGTTTTGACTCGCCCCTCAAGGGCGGCGCTGTAACCGTACCTAGTTGGGTTTCCCAGCTTAGTATTCTATTTACGTTGAATTACAGTGAAACGTCTGGGCTCCGGGGAAAAAAGAATAAAGACAGGCTTTTCCCCTCCACAGTGGGGTCTGGTGTAAAAGGTAGGCGATTGATTGGTCTAACAAGCTACCAGTCTAACAAGCGATTGATTGGTCTAACAAGCTTCCGCTTGTGGAGATGAAAAGCCTGTCTTTATTCTTCTTTCGCTAGGAGCGCATACATTTCACTGTCATCTTAAAGGGGTCATGAAACGATTTTCCTACTTCTTCTTCCTTAGCTTTAATCCTCAACTCAAATGCGAACTGTGAAATCACGTCGTCATGAGATTCTTCGGCACCGGTGCGATGACTCCTAGCTTCCACCGTGCTTTTTATGCACACCATAGAACTTGTCATTCCCCAGTGACGATAAGTTCCGTCAGGGCACTCATTGGCCACGAACGCGGATCCGAATATTCGCCGACGGATTTACTGTTGACGAGCGCCTACGTCCGAGTGACGCAGCTCTCGTGTCCAATGCGTGAGCTGGGCTCGGCTGACGTCAGGTTGGCACCGCTGACGCGCTTTGGGAACCGCGGATGTATCATAGTGAAAAGGCGGAGAGCTTTCGAAGGAAAGAAGGTACAAAATAGTCGGCTATATTTTCAAATGTTCGTACCGAAAAGCTGACTTTTGACTTTCTACCCTCTTTGT
The DNA here is from genome assembly GCA_013358835.2 of Ixodes persulcatus. Taxonomy (NCBI): domain Eukaryota; kingdom Metazoa; phylum Arthropoda; class Arachnida; order Ixodida; family Ixodidae; genus Ixodes; species Ixodes persulcatus. The sequence goes on from JABSTQ010009375.1 coordinate 216,610, forward strand.
TTTGGCCAACTAAACGATATGCGATTAGTAAAGTCCCAATTTAAAATAATTTATCCCAGCCCAAAATTCGTTTCATGACCCCTTTAAGCGTGAAGGGAGGACTAGGACTTGAATTTCGCTGCGTGTGCTCGCGCGCACCGGTGCTGCTGGCTCGTGCAAAGATCGTGCACCACTTATTATGCACACCAAAATGTTTGGTTCAGTTTGGGTTTGGGTTTAACCATAG